>JBBPLQ010000955.1:0-12208 GCA_038089855.1 Royoungia palumana
AGGATGCATACCCATCGACAAGCTGACCGATGTTGGCCAGCTCGCTGCTGACAGACTTGAGTTCACTTTCTCCGGTGGCGCCTGCTTGCCCGATGGCAACGAAGCGCGTTTGTTGTGCTCCAGCTTCGGGGCAAACAAGGGAATTGTTCTCAGAGGTAAGTGGTTGACTCTGCACGGAGGTGGCCTCAGTCTGCATCTCAGAACTGTTTGAGGGCTTGCCATGAAAGAGAGAACGAAGAGTGGAAGAGAAACCTCTCTTTTCTAATCTAGGATGATGGAGATCATACTGCCTAGAACGAATAGGGGAAAAGAAACGGGATAGAAGGGGTCTACGCTTGCTTGTCGCGTTAGGAATTGGTGGATCGCATGGTCCCGCAGAGACGGGGCCGGGGCTAGTAGGGGGAGGATGTTCGTATCTTGTTTGACCTTCGAGCTTCGGCTGAATTGGAACACGCCGCCTTGCATGAATGAGAGCAGTGAGGGTAGGGGTGTATGACGAAACGTAAAGATCGGCGAGGTTCTGCTCGCCTATCCTACAGGGACCAGCCGCATGTAAAGGCAGAAGCGTGAATTCGGCAGTCGGGCACCACCAAATGCGCGACTCAAGTAGATGATTGGCTCGCAGCGCTTCGACGACAGGAGACACCACTTTGTCCCAGAGTTCACGCAGGAAAAGCCCGATTTCTTGTAATACGTGTCCTCGCTTTGCGCGCACCGTCAATCTACGGAACCTTGAGGACATGTCTTGCACATCATTCTTGGTGACCTCTCGCAACGGAATTGGAATAGGATCCCGGTCCAGCAAAATGATGAGGGCGTCACAGCTATACTTGCTCGCATTGACAATTATGACTGGCCCACCACTCGCGGCCTGCTGGAGGTCCAGGAAGACAGGGGGGGAAAGGAAACGGGAGAGATGGGGCAACTGACGAATCTCGGCAATGATACTCTGCAACTCGACGTTAAGACTGAACAGCTTATTGTGCTGATCCGGCTCGACAGCATTTGTGGTATCGCGAATGAGCGACGTCAGCCGGACGAAGTTGTCTGCTAAGTCCTTTCCTGCTGACCCTGAAGCAACGACGTCGTCGAGTGGTGAATGGAGGCGAGTGAGTTGGCTCCAAAACATGCCACGTCCCTGTTCGAGAAGCTCAACCGCATGGGCAGCGGCATGGTTTCGAACAGCTGCAGAAAACGCATCCACGGCGAGTGTGGATGCAAGGTCCTTGACATGAGCAAGATGTTGTAGCGGGGACGAGGAAACAGTAAGGTGATGAGTGAGTAATCGAAGAGCTGTCTGATATGCTAAGAGCGTCGAAGAATGTCTAAAATGCTCTGCTGCGGTAATCCATGCTCTGGTAGCAGAAAAATCATCGAGTGATGCGAATTGTTGCACGTCTGCGAGCTGGATGTAGGAGGTGAACAAATCTGTTTGGTCAGCTTCCTTTTGTAGCTTTGCATGTCGAGCACGCTTCCAAGATGATGCAGTAAGCGGGGTCGAAGGGGGTGGCTCAGCGGGGAGAAACTGAGTGCATCACGCGCAAGTGTGATCGCCTCGTCCAGGTCATCGGGTCCACCAAGCCGGTTGTAACGAGTGGCGAGATTATTTCCGAGGGCATCTAACGACAAAGAGCGGTCCGGATTCCCTGGTGGGCGGAGAACAAGTGCATCACGCTCAAGCGTGATGGCCTCGTCCAGGTCATTGAGACCACCAAGCCGGTTGTAACGAGTGACAAGATGATTTCCAAGCGCATTTAAAGACGACGACCGGCCTGGATTCCCTGGTGGGCGGAAAACAAGTGCGTCACGTGCGAGCATGATAGCCTCGTCCAGGTCATTGAGCCCACCAAGCCGGTTGTAACGAGTGGCGAGATAACCTCCGAGGGCATTTAAAGACGAAGACCGGCCTGGATGCCCCAGTGGGCACAGAACAAGTGCATCACGCCCGAGCGTGATGGCCTCGTCCAGATCACTGAGTCCACCAAGCCGCTTGTAACGAGTGGCGAGAACAACTCCAAGGACACTTAAACACAAAGGCCGGCCCTGGTGCCCCGGTGGGCACAGAACAAGTGCATCACGCCCGAGCGTGATGGCCTCGTCCAGGTCATTCAGTCCACCAAGCCGGGTGTAACGAGTAGCGAGATAACCTCCGAGGGCATTTAAAGACAAAGACCGGCCCGGGTCCCCCGGTGGGCACAGAACAAGTGTATCATGCCCGAGCACAATGGCCTCGTCCAGGTCATTGAGTCCACCAAGCCGGTTGTAACGAGTGGCGAGATAACTTCCAAGGGCATTTAAAGACAAAGACCGGCCTGGATGCCGCAGTGGGCACAGAACAAGTGCATCACGCCCGAGCGCGATGGCCTCGTCCAGGTCATCGAGTCCACCAAGCTGGCGGTAACGAGTGGCAAGATGAATTCCGAGGTCGGTTAAAGACGACGACCGGTCTGGATGCCCTGGTGGGCACAAAACAAGTGCTTCGCGCTCAAGGGTGATCGCTTCGTTTATATTCTCGATTCCCCCAAGCCGGCTGTACTGCACGTTCAGGTGTGTTGCAAGTCGTATGAGAGACAGAGACCGCCTGGTGTGTCCCGGTGGGCACAGTTCTAGCGCCTGGCGGCCAAGCTCAATCGCCTCATCAATGCAATGACTCTCCCCTCCTCGTATAAACTGGTCCGCAAGGGACTCCGCGCGTGAATGCAAACTATCGACTGGTGGGAAATCAACTATAAGTACCTGTTCGCCAATACAGAGACTTACATACCATCCGAAACCATATGGGCCAACGGAATTCGCTCTCAAAGTGCGGATTTGGAGGGAAAGCTAGGATGATGCGTGCCACGAGGCAAGAGGTCAAGATACATCACGTGTTGTGTGACTATACACCGACCATCGAAGTCAACTGCGAACCAGTGCTCAGCGCTCAGCCTTGAACGTTAACCACGTTCCACAGATCGCCTGGTCCGCGCTTGAAGCACCTTTTTTCTAGCCATACAACGTATCTCTGACGAAACGCGCAGCCGCATGCCTCTGGATTAAATATGGTAGAGATTGCGTCGATGGAACAAATGATGGAATCCCTTTGGAGAGTGAGTGTGCGTGCGATGAATATACAACCAAATCCATACCAAAAAGGCCCTTAGACTCGGACATATGGATCCCAGTCTCGCGCCACCCATCACGCCCGCCTGCCTCGGCAAAATTTTTGAGCGAAAAGACTTGCTCCAAAATCCCGTCCGTATTGGCATCGCGAATTGTGATGCCCCAGAAATTTGTTCAAGTTCGAAACCAGAGCATGTGGCTCCAACTTGAGCAGGAACCATGTCGTATCTGAAAGGAAGACCGGTTCCTCACCGACTCGTATTCTCATGTTCCGCGGTGTGGCGAGTAATGTATGACGTGGGGAGGTAGGTGTCGCCGCACAAGGAAGACGATTTGGCATCAACGCGAGGGAATGGAGCAGAGGTGGTAATGTCGGTGTGACAGTCGGCGTAGGATGCACCGAAACGAGACGATGGCTTTCCCGTGCCATCGAGGACCCAGGAGTCTTTGATTCGACTCGGAGACTCCCCTCCAAACCGCGTGCCAGTATTATGAACGTTGCATGACAAGAAGCGATTACCCTACTACCACCATAGCGATGGTCTCCGCCGCGCAAGCAGTTGGCGAGTACCTCCAGTCGCCCGACGACCTCATCAAAGTCGCCGCCTTCCGCAAGAAACTCGAGAAAGAAAAAGCCTCCATCGACGCAAGACTCGAGAGCGGCGTCAAGGAGCAGCTCGATGCGACGCGCGAGGGGGCTCGAGAAGCTGCTCAGCACACTAAACACGTCCAGGTCTTGAAGGAAGAAATGTATGCCATCGACAGGTTGTGCACCGATCCCCACAGCGACGTCTCGACGTTCGACCAGATCTGTCGCGTACGTTGGTGTCATGAACCTGGACTCCAACCTCGTCTTAGGTGTCGATGGTTCACCGGAACTTTGAGCAGACCGAGGACGTCGTCAACAATCTGCCGGACATGAACGCCAAGCTCGACGTCCTCGAGGCATGGAAAGTCAAGAGCTCGTCGGTCCCACCCTCAACCTGCTCCACATCCACATCCAAATCAACCATTTCAAGGCGTTTCAAAACTATCCCATGCGCCAAGCAACGCAGGCGTCCGCCTCATCCCGCTAAAAGTTGGTTCGGACCTTCGAGAGACTGTCTCATTTGATGGAACCCATGTCATGGATCTGGCGCGCAGTACTCTCCCGTTCGTCCGTGCTGGCTACCCAGATGTCGTCGTCATGCTTGTCAAGATTGCCGAGTTCGAAGGACGAGAGGACGAAAGGGTGCGTTCGGCATGCTCCTGACGTGACTACCGACTAAACCAGATCTCGCCAGGCCATCGCCATTCGACTCGTCAAAAAGGCCGCCAACATGGATGCAGTTTCCAAATTCAAATCCATGCAAGCCAACGCCCGTGTCATCAAACACTACTGCTCCATGATCCTCGAGACCATCTCCGATACCATCCAATCCACGTTCGACAACGACTACGACGCATACAGTTGGGATTCCGCCGGACTCTTGGATAACCTCGGCTGGATATACCAGGACCTGATCCGTATCGAGAGCGACATCGCTCCCTGTTTCCCATCTAGCTACGATATGTATGCGTTTTACGTCAAAGAATATCACAAGAACCTCAGTTCGAGCCTTTAGCGCCTCGTCGAGTCGGAACCCGAGGCGAGCATCCTCTTACACCTTCACGCGTGGCTCAAAGAGTACAAGAAGAGCATGAAGGAGTTCAACGTCCCTTCCTAGCTGATGTGAAGAAACCGGACGAGTAGTTTGCCAACCTGATGAAGACGGAAATCTAGGAATTCACGACGAGGACGGCACAGCCAGAGGTAGACAGCGACGGACTGTACGGCACTCGGGGTGCCATCATCCTGTCCCAGATGGTGAGCCAACGGATCGACGCGGCGATGGAGAGTGGACAAGGCGCGATCCTTGCGCGTGTCGTCGAGGAGGTCAGTCGAGCAAAGCGAGGGATACAGGAACAGTGGACCAAGGTGGTCGAGGCCGAATTCAAGAAGCAGGTAGAGAAGCTGGACGACATCGTCCCCGCTCTCGCAGAGTACTGTCTCGCGCTCGCCAACGACCAGATCGAGTCGGCGGACACCACCCGAGCATTGCTCGGTAAGCTGGAGCCACTCGTGTCAGAAAATCATCGCGTCCCCATCGACGAAAAGCGTAACGACGCCATCGACGGCACCCTGGTCGTCGCCAAGAAATCGATCCAAACGTTTGTCGCGATCGTCTTCAATGACCTCAAACCGGCCACGAAGCAGCACTTCCAACCCGCTTGGTATGATGGGATCGTCGAGCAAATCGTGGTGACGATGAAAGACTACACGTCCGACCAACCGTTCGTCAAGCCTCTCCTGTTTGAACTCCTCGTGGAAGACCTCTGCGACGGGTTCCTCGTCGCGTACCTGACCGCACTTGCGAATTCACCCAAGCTACGTCTGCCTGCGGCGACGGAGCGGATCAAGGCGGCCATCAGCGCAGTGTTTACTTTTTTTTGGCGAGTTTAAGCCGGACAAGGAGCTGGAGGTGCACTTTGAGACCATGGAACATATACTTGCGATGTTGGAAGCGTCCAAGAGTATGGCGTTCCTGTCGTTTTGGCCGTTTTCCAAGGTGCACAGACCCTGCATACCCTTCGTGGAGGGATTGATGCAGGCGAGGGGGGACTTTGATCGGGTGGCCGAGAGCAAGGTGATGGAAGCTATCAAACGCAGAGTCAAGGAAGAAGGACTGACGGACCGTGAGCGTTTACTTGCGGAAACTCTGTCGTTTGAATGCTAACACAGTCATAGCGCTGGAACCGACCATCATGAAGAAAATCGTCGTTCAAAGTGGCATCTCACGTCTCCTGCGGACATGAACGACGTCATTTTTACTTACACACCACCTCTGCTTAAAACGAACCATCTATGTAACACTACCCTTACCCTGCACTATATACTCATCAAATCTATGTGCTCGTGTTGACGGAGGTCTTGGTCATCTAGTCAGTATTGGTCTTGTCAGGGCCCGAATTGGACCTGTCAGGCAGGAAGGCGGCGACTTGATCTATCTTCTTGAACTGCCAGGGGAGCCTAGAGGGATACAAGAACGGACGCAGGTCGAACCCTGTTCAAATTCCATGTCAGCATCCATCACGTCCCAGAAGTCGACCGTGCGTACTGTTGTCGTCCGGACTGTACGACTCCTGAAGAAACTGGTCAGCCCAGGTTCGACGGCGTGATGCTAGAAACACGTGCCGCATGGTGCGCTGGCGTCACCGTCATCATCTTGTGTCTGTTTCGCGTATATTCGTAGGAGAACAATTTCACCTTGTCCGCGATCTAACCATGGATCAGCGAGGGTGCTTGTTTCACCGCGTCTCGACTTGCCTGAGGGGACGACAAGAACGGGCCCCGCTTTTCCACCTTGCGAAGCCGTCCAAAGACGGAGAGCTCGTCGTAGGTCATACCCATGCACGCTTGCAAGTGCACGTCAGTGAGATTTTAGACGATTGAAACAGTGGTGCAAAACGCATGACCTCGTCGGATTGCATGTAAGTCTCGGAAATGGGTTCGGACTTGACAGTTGAGGTAGCATCCAGGAAGCTGAAAGGGAAAGATCAGTTGGGCCGTTCATAGGCGTATGGGTCCCTACGCTCCCCCTGAGGATAGGCAAGTCGAAAACGTTCTCTGCACAGGCAATGAACTTCTTCAAATCCGTCTTACCGATGCCCCCCGATAGGATTGATGTCCGCTAATTCAGAAATATGAGAACCTTCGCCTTCGGATGGCAGATGTTTAAAATCCTACCTGAGGAACTGTTGTACTTGGTCATGTAACCTCGCAGACTATGGAAGCCGGGTCGGATGTCGTGACAAATAAGCAAATCCAACTTGCCTCTCATCCACGTTGGCACTGCCCAGCACCAACAACCCACCTTGTCTGCTTCTAACCCACGGAAGGAATTGAGCGAATATATACGCAAGAACCATTCGCAACCTAGCCTCGTTAATGAGCTGTCGACGTGGAGCAGGGGACGGGATTACCTGAATGTTTTGTAGGGCGAGGTTTTCCGCCACACTACCCCCATGTGCTCTGAACCGTGGACGTGCTCCCGTCACGAACGCGAACCAGTTTCGCACGGGTGTAACCAGCGTGTCCATGTTGAAATCGACATGATAGCTGGCAGATTGTATCAACGCAATCATATACAGATCATATCGGGGTGGTAGCTTCCAATCGCCCCCGCAAGCTCTTTCGCCCTGTTCCTTGTTTCCAACGTGAAGTTCTCGGTTCCCATGTAACATGTATGGAACGGGCGACCGCAGAACTCCCTAAGGGTCTGAAGGGATATAGTCCTCGGGCTCTCTGACAATGCGTCGGGCGTCGGCGATGACCCGCTTGTCTATCGAACGATCGCGAGGTTATGAGCGACGACCGTCGGGCAGTGAATGTACTTACTCCCTCGTGTAGCAGCTTCGGCAACTAGTCGACACATGGAATACACAATCACCGCCGTGGCACAGTTGTTAACGCACGCAGTTTCTTCCTGTGGAATCTGGCCTGATGAGAGGTCATTTCAAGCGCCAGGCTCGATTCTGCTCCCGTTTCTCCAAACTTGCCAGCGGAAAGGGCAAACGGGACCTCAATTCGATGGTACTTCTCGGTCGAGGCTGCTTGAAGATCTCTACTGCGTGACGTGATATCATTGATGTGCTCACCACCTCCAAGGTAGCTACACAAACGGATCCCTAGCACGAGTCGTATCAGGAACCACGTCTTCATATGCCAAGTGGACGCCATTCCTGCGTCTGCACCAATCACTGCATGCGATGGCCTTGGGGTGTGTATTAGCTATTGGTAGTGGAAACGAACGAAAGACGGACTTGCGAGGGCTTGCGCATACACAACAATCCTTACGTGCTGTCAAACATACATGCACCCTCTGTTTTTTTTTTTGAGCTACGTCATATCATGGGTTCAGGTTATAGTATGGAGCAGTTTCTTATGGAACGAGACCAGCGTGGTGGCACCAATCGGATGGAATCGTATCCGAGGAGCCGACGTGACGGAAATCAGTCAAGGTTGGTAGGCATTGCGCCGCCAGAAGAGATAATGGAATTCCCTTGGAGAGTAAGAAAGGCCGATAAACATACAAGGGAATCCATACCCGTCACCTTCGCCTCTGCCTCATCAAACAGACTGACATTCTTGGTCGAAAAGCCATGCTTTGAAACGGCCACCGTATCTGCCTTAAGAACCTTGGCGTCAGAAACTCGCATGGTGCTTGATTGGGATCATGGAGCGCGTGGCATGCTGGTGGCTTTCGTTGGGCTCGGTAGGCTGCAAACGGATCCGTCTGAGACTCCAAGACAAGACAATGGCGCGTGGACGAGCAGTAGACGGCGTTGTGAGCAGGCGGCGGCGTAGACCCTGTACAATCGTTCGCTCTGAGTCTGGCGCGTAGCTCTGCAAAGTCCACGCCAATCTGTATCCCCGCCTACGACCCGTTGACACTTTTCGTCTCTTGATACAGCCATGTGGTGAATTCCATTCCCGGACCCTCAGGCTACCTCCCTCGGTGTTCCGGCTTCCTCGTTGTCCTCCAACTGCCATTACCGAATCTTGCCTTCCGACCCTCCGCTCGATCTGTGTTTGTCCTCCATGAGGAACGCGAGTGAGTATGCCCCTACTGCCAATGTTTTTCGTGGTTTTTGTGATCCTATGCTGATTGGCAAGGGTAGAAGTGTCTTCACTAGACGTCATTAAACCTTCAATTTCTTGCTTTTCGTCTTCGGCCAGCTTGAAGCTTCTTCCTGATTGCTTGGCGTCATGAAATGTGAAATCACCATCATCCGATGCTTGGATTCCCGTCAGTATCGTACTATCATACCATACACTCGACGCATCCCACTCGGTTATCACAGGTAGCACTGGTTTCTGATGGAGACGATGACGCGATATTAACGACCCAGAGAACAAGAACTACTATGAATACATGTACCATGAATGCATCACCATATACCCGTGCCCAAGGCTGAACGTTGATGTTGCACGCACGGGCAGCTTCGATCGCATCGTCACAACCATGGACGTGGTACGAGGGTTACAGTTGGCCGCCATGGCATTATAAGGTCATTATGCCTGGTGAGTATATAAGAACTATGACGAACCCTTGTTGATGTGGATCAGTTAAACTAGCGCTGGCTACTTTCATACTTGGGCTGGCCCAGAGACCGACAATTCTCGATAAACCCAGAGAAACATCATGTAGGTCCAATTGTCACTCCGGGCTTCAACTCATTTTCATTACGGTCCGCTTCTTGTGGGCGGTTAGGCGTCTATTTCTCGCGGGCTGCTCCTGCGCTCTCGATTGGCTATGCAAAGTTCCTGTGACTGGTGTTCTATAGCAGCAGGTACGACCGTCGCATTCACCGGGCCGTGGTTCCCACAGGGCGTTCGACACTAGAAATGGCCTCATGATAATAACACGGGTTCAGGACGGTTCTTTGTGCCATACAAAATGAGATACCGTCCATGTTCACCATCTTAGGTGGATATCCGGCCTGTGCTTGCCCCCGGTTGGACAATGCTACGGTGACCACCCACGAGACCACTCCACCTCAGAGTTGGGCGCCTCGCTAGTACCAATCATTCAACGGCAAGGCCGTTTCTGGCGCATCATGTATGTTCTCTTCCCTTCTACCACCATCACAATGTCCTCATACCCTATCTGGATTTCTAACGCCCCAGCTTGGTTAGCTCGGAAACCGCCGAAAAATGCTACGTGGAGAAGCACGGATGGTCAGAGGAGAGAGGACATCCTGCACCCCATGGCCATGCCTGAGCTCGAGGGCAGACATCGTTTTTGGCTCGCCACTCTGGCCCGATCAACTCATCCTTATCATGGGTGCAAACACAATCATGCCAGTGGTCCGTACTGTCTACATCGTTCTTGTCGACCTCCCTGACAAGCTACTTAATCGCTTTTCCCACAGTTAAATCATGGTTTCCCCTTTAGGTTGGGACTTGGAAAAGGGCCAGAACCACAAATACCATAGAGATTCTAGCAGATTGCCGAAGGCAGCAGATCTGGGTTGCACAATACATGATAGATTCTGAAATACAGTGCTCCTGTAGTAGTAATATGACATAATATCTGAAAGTAGGCGAGCGAGACGAAAGCTTGAACTAGGCACCTATATGCACATACAGAATTCGTTGATCGCCGGGTACTTTGCCCTGCAACTCCCTCATCGTCCGATTGAGCGCAAGCGCAGCCCGAGTATAATCGAGATGACCAACTTCATCGAGCATATGTTTATAGAACGTCGACGTGATCTTGTTCGTCTCGCCATCATCCACCGCCCACATCGTCCCAATCACGGACCGGAACCCAATGAAATGTATGGCAGCTGCGAGATGAATTGCCTCATCTGGGCTCTCCTTGTCCCCAACAGTCGTATGACAAGCAGACAGATATGCGAACTCGGGGTTTTCGAGCTCGCACTTGATGATACGCTCGATCGTAAACCGACCATCGTAGAGAGCGAACGCAGCGTCGAACGGCTGGTTCTCATTTGGTATCCCGTGGCACGCGAAATGGACCCATTGGTTCTTGGCGAGCTCCTTGACCACTCTAGAGATGCAAGATTCTGGGCCCTCGATGCGCGTGAAGGATGCATACCCATCGACAAGCTGACCGATGTTGGCCAGCTCGCTGCTGACAGACTTGAGTTCACTTTCTCCGGTGGCGCCTGCTTGCCCGATGGCAACGAAGCGCGTTTGTTGTGCTCCAGCTTCAGGGAAAACAGGGAGATCCAGGATGTTCTCGGAGGTAATTGTTTGGTTGATCACGGCGGTAGCCTCAGTCTGCATCTCAGAACTCTTTGAGAGCTTTCCATGAAATAGGGAACGAAGAGAGGAAAAGAAAGGAGGAAGAAGTGGTATGCGCTTTCTTTTCGCGTCAGGAGTCGATGAATCGCATGGTCTCGCAGGGACTGGGCCAGGGCTAGTAGGGCGAGGATGTTCGTATCTTGTTTGACCTTCGGGTTTCGGCATTAGAACACGCCGTCTCGCATGAATGAGAGCAGTGAGGGTAGGGGTGTATGACGAAACGTAGAGATCGGCGAGGTTCTGCTCGCCCATCCTACAGGGGCCAGCTGCATGTAAAGGCAGAAGCGTGAATTCGGCGGTTGGACACCACCAAATCCGCGACTCAAGTGGATGTATGGCTCGCAGTGCTTCGACGATAGGGGACACCACTTTGTCCCAGAGTTCCCGTAGGAAAAGCCCAATTTCTGGTAATACGTGTCCTCGCTTAGCGCGCACCGTCAATCTACGGAACCTTGAGGACATGCCTTGCACATCATTCCTGGTGACCGCTCGCAACGGAATTTGAATAGGATCCCGGTCCAGCAAAATGATGAGGGCGTCACAACTATACTTACTCGCATTGACAATTATGACTGGCCCACCACTCGCGGCCTGCTGGAGGTCCAGGAAGACAGGGGGGTAAAGGAAACGGGAGAGATGGGGCAACTGACGAATTCCGCCAATGATACCCTGCAACTCGACGTTGAGACTGAACAACTTATTGTGCTGATCCGGCTCAGGAGCGTTTGTGGGATATCGGATGAGCGACGTCAACCGGATGAAGTTATCTGCTAATGCTTTTCCTGCTGACCCTGAAGAAACGACGTCATCGAGTGGTGAATGGAGGCGGATGAGTTGGCTCCAAAACATGCCACGTCCCTGTTCGAGAAGCTCAACCGCATGGGCAGCGGCATGATTTTGAACAGCGGCAGAAAATGCATCCACGGCGAGTGTGGATGCAAGGTTCTTGACATGAGCAAGGTGTTTTTTTTTTTTTTTTTTAGAGACCTCGTTTATTGTCCTTTGGGGCGTTGCCCCTTGGTAGACATTTACATTCGGTAGTTTACGCTCTGTTTGCCTCAACTTCTTTTCATCACCTTACGATATCTTTATGAATGTGCCGGTTCTACTTGGTAGATGGGCAAGATGGTCCGCGCGAGACCAGTGTGAGTGTGCTGTATGACGCCGGATGCGCTTTTTGGGTTTCCGTTAGGATCTATCTCCTGTCGTTGCGGTTGGCGTGGTTTGGGGGCGGGGTTAAGTCTCCGTGAGTCT
>JBBPLQ010000956.1:0-12189 GCA_038089855.1 Royoungia palumana
ACATGGACGATGAGCTCAGCCGATTTCGTGGCAGCACAACTCAGCTCATCTGAATGTATCGGAGCCTTTTTCGAGTACACTGCTTCGAGTGGGACGCCGTCATGGATCATCGGGGATGCGTTCCTGGTACGCCGCCGTATTCTTACCCACATTTTCTTATCGTTGGCTCACGACTACTCTCACAGAAAAACGTGTACTCGGTGTTCCAGTACAATCCACCCGCGGTCGGGTTTGCCGCGTTGTCCGAGACTGCGCTCGCAGCCAATGGCGTCAACGGTGCTGTCCCCTCGGCTACCATCGGTACTGCCTCCGCCTCGATCACAGGCACGAGTGGCAGCAGTAGCATCAAGGATGCGACATATCAAACCCGACGGGGACTCATACAGGGCGCACTGGCAATGGTGACGATCGCCTACTTGGTATTGTGATCTCGAAGATTCTCTTTTTTTTTTTCTTCCTTCCCCTTTTTCTTTCCTCCATGTATCTTATGACGACCACGCTAACCAGGGTCATGGACGACGGCGTACGACGACCCCCTTGCTTGGTAAACGCTTTATATCACGATGTGCGATGTGCGGACTCTGCATACGTTCGGAGCATCATGTAATTTAATCATGTCACGGTACCCAACCCACTTATCTAACTTGTTCGCCTCTGCTAGTCGTGATACAGACGCATAGACTGTCATTCGGTACCGGTGGGAGTCGAACTTCGACAAATAATGATAGAAACCTTATCTTCCGAATCCTAAACAAGTTCACTTCTAGTGCCCAGTATGGGACACATGTCGCATTCTTAATGGTAGGAACTGTATGTTGCAATAATCTCGACGACTAGTTCCTGGGAACATCTCGTAGTGGCTGGTGGAGAGCAAACTGACCACAGGGAGAAGGGCAAGATCGAGCTGGTCACTGGCGCGAGGCATGGAGCTGCCGACCAGGGTCTACTCAGATGACCTCACGAGGATATCATAGATCAACATGCCAAGAGAACAGCTATAAACTGTTTGCAGAGGGGAGAGGCAGGGACGTCCCATTATATACTGTATTCTTATTTTTGGCACGAATTGCAATGATTTACTCACATTTCCCCTATATCTCCCATGGATACGCATCCTGCTTCGTACGGCCACCCTAACATCCGCCTAGACGAGTGATAGACCGGTGCTCAGTAACGAAACGCGGTACGTTTGGTGGCAAGGATTACTAACTCGTCACAGCGCTCGGTCTTCGAGTGGGAGTGGAACGACGGTCACATCGCCGTGCCGAAACGTCCGAAGCCCTGTTCGGACGATTCTCAAGCGCGACTTGCAATGTGGGTCTGGGCATGCGACCTCTGCGTCCGTCGTCATCCAATCATGTGGGTCGGTCACGCGCTGTTTGGCTGCTAGCAGCGGGAGGACCGCGCCTACAACCCCGGTATGAGCGGCGTCACGATATACGCTCTCGTGCGTGGGCTCACCGAGGGAATAGATGGAAAAACCTTGGCCAGGAGGAAGATGGAGCATTTCTCCCTGGAGGATGAAGTGGTCTCCTGGTTTCGCGCCACACAAGATGCGTTCTGTGGGCGGGCAGATGACCTCGACGCGAAGGTCGTACAGTTGAAAACTGTCGTCGGGGGACATGGTGAGGACGTTGTATTCGAGCGATCTGAAGGTTGCAGATGCTATGCACACCACACTCTAGCCCCGTCATCGCCTACGAACTGCGCATCGGAACCGTGACATGCGGGAAACCTTCGGCTGTCATACTACGAGGCCATCGGGTGGCTCCGGCTTCAGACGAGGCTGTGCACGTAACCAGCGATCATTGCCATGGATACTTGATTCTAGCTCGAGCGATCTTCGATCATCAACGTATGCATCAACCATACAGTCGAGCACTGATGAGATCAATCATTGGCTTCATCCTACTCGCCGCCGTGTCGACCGCCGGCATTCAACACCCGCTATCTGCACCACCATCCCGAGAAGCCAATTTTGACGAATACTACCAATTCGACTGGCCCATTCAGAGGGTCGCAATCATCGGTGCTGGACCAAGGTACTCTACCTCCCAGAAATTGTATCACGACTCATGCGTACTTTCTGATGTCAGTGGTCTGGTTGCATTCCGCGAACTTACCGAAGCTGGTCTCGACGTTCGCGTTTTTGAGCGAGACAGCGTACCGGGAGGCAACTGGCACTATACAGAAGAGATCCCACTCGATACCCCTGTGCCGCATGCACCCGCGGTGATCGCCGACTTTGCGCCCTCGCTCCCGCCATCAGGCGTAGACCTTCCCTACTCTGAAGAGTTCGAAGACGATGGCGAAGCTGGGAGGACTCACAGAGCGCCAAAACCGCTCTGGGAGTCCTTGTCTACGAATTTGCCTTCTGTACGTCATCCTTTATCCAGGACGGAACGTTGATGGTCGAGCGATGTCGTAGGCCTTACAACAGGTGGGTCGCACATGCTGGTATTTTAAAAATTACCGAACCTCTCTGTTTTCCGTGTTAGTTCCCCGGATGGCCTTATCCTGCGGGTACACCCTGGGGTATGTCGTTGCCACGTCGCGCCGTCAACTTATACGCATATCACGCTAGAACTCTCGCACTATCAAATTCGTAACTACGTTCGATCGTATGCGTCCTATCTCAACATTAATAGCAATGATGAAAATTCTGCAATGGCTTACAATACCCGAGTAGAGCGTGTAGAGAAGCGAGTCAATGACGCTGGACAGGAACAAGGATGGAGACTCTGGCTAAAGTATCTAGAGCAAACCGGTCCACACGCGTACCGCGCTACTTGGTGGACTGAAGTACGCCTCCTTTTTATTTGTCGGTCTCGATCGAGTAGCATCGTATCTGACACGGCTCCATAGGATTTCGATGCTGTTGTTGTCGCTTCAGGCAAGTACAATGCTCCGTCTATGCCATCCATTCTCGGTCTGCGAGATTGGGTGCAAAAGTTTCCCGACCGTCTCCGTCACTCGCGACAATATCGACGTCCGGAAGCATACGCCAACCAAACGGTGCTCGTCATCGGTGCATCGGTAGGATATCTACCGGACCGCCTGCCCCACCCCTCTGATGAAACGACCAGATCAGTGGGTCCGAAATAGCCAAGGACTTGAATATTCAAGCTCGACAAGTTTATGTGTCTTTTCGGGTGAGATTTGCAGCATGTTCACGAGTTCATGGGCTGACTTTCTGCGACAAAAGACTAACAATGGTGTGTTATGAAGTCTACTCTATAATAAAATGACGATCTTTGACTTTTTCTTTGCAGAGAGCTTGAGCTTTACCATGGGAAATCCAAGAAACCGGATCCCAAAGAATACGACTATGATTGGGGAAATAAAGCAATTTTTGCCCATACCTGACGGGTCACCTATTCAGTCTGGGCTCATCGAACTCAAAAATGGTACCGTACGTCTGTCTGCCTCCATTAGACGATCCCGCGATAACAGACACCGTCCCAAGGTTATATCGGGAATTGATAGTGTCATACTCGCCACCGGCTTCAGATATACGTTTCCATTCTTGCCACAATACTATGATAATGCACCCTTCGCACCTCGTGACGATCCTGCTGCGATGGTATCACCTTTTCTCCCCACGGATGGCTCCCATATTCGAGACTTGTATCTCGATCAATTTTATCTCGAGGACCCCACTCTCGCATTCCTCAGCAGTGCGTGGTCAATGCAATCTGACACTGTCAATGGTCCGCTAATCGAGAACGCAGTTGGTACAGCCATCCAGACGTTCACATCGATCGAGTACACGGCACTCGCGCTCGCCAAAGTCTGGGCGAACACGGCAAAGCTGCCCAACAGACAGAAAATGCGGGCATTGTACGAGAAGACGGTCGAAGAACGCGGCGGGTATGGAAAGAAACTGTTGCGATTGGGATACCCTCGGTTTGTAGGCAAGTCAGATCTCATTCCCGTCGCACAATTGGTCGAGCGTCCCTGGTCGTGTTTTAGCGCAAGTTCGATTCTTGATCGGCTGGCTGAATGAGTCCGCTGCCAAGTATGGCGGGAAGCAGGTATGCTCATTCGTGCTTGTCGAGGCCCTGTTGTTGATGATGTCGCCGTCCTGGAGGTGGATGCACTTCCAAAACAGTAGGTCACACGCCTCGCGCGTGTCAGTGAACATGAACTCATGAGTCGACCAGCACGGATGAGGTTACTCACTTCTGGCAAATTGCTCACTTCAGACGGCCCGACGAGGGGAACGAATCCAAGGAAGACGACAAGATCACGTCGTTGCTTGGACTTGGATGGATAGATGGGAGCCACAAGTATGATTTCTTATGTGACGATGACTGGTGAATACCTTGAGAATGTTCCGAGCATACTATGTAACATGCACTATGCAATCTATTCAACATTCCCTATCTGGACGTAGGCAAAATGTTTCAAAATAAAAGAAATTTTCAAAGATATGATGGCGAGATGCACGTATCGTAGGGGGTTGGCACTGCCTGATCCATAAAGAGTGCCACCGGTCCCACTTATTGCCATGCACCTGGAAGTTGATCATAAAACGTAACTCACCTGAGTGACCGTGTTTACTCGGTACTTGGGGCTGACGCTGTGTGCCGTAATGTCGATGGGATATGATTCCAATCCGCAGCCCTAATCAGCGCTTCTTAAAGTGCCCCGCACTGGCACAGCATCCAGCCCCCAGCTTGAAACGACTCGCTCCGTTGTAATCAAATCCGCGTTTGCATCAATCTAGCCTGGTAGTACTATAGGTGTTACGTGCCGACTTTCATTTTGTCGGTAGGGGAATTTATCGATCGTCGATTTGGAGTCGATTTTGAAATCAGAATCCGCTTTGCATAGAATCTTCAAGGCACCTTTGAGCGCTTGAGCAGTCTCATCTGAATTCGAACACGCACAGACGATGCGACGCTGAGGCCTACTAGCCCCATGCTCCTTCTCAGGGTCCTCCAACTCGGCGTCCCCTTCTGTCTATCATGGCTATTTCCCAGAAAGTCATGGCGGCACCTACCAAGAAAGGTAAGCAATCGCGAAAAATACTCAGTGGATCTGTGCAAGGCTGCAAGCAGGATATTTCAGTGTCATTCGAATATGTGCTAGAAATGTATATTTGATCGCTGAAGTTTCCAGTCTATGAGAACTTGGAAGTAGCCACAGGTTCTCACCACTACTATGATTACAGCTACTTTCGGGTCTCAGCACGAAAAGCACGCAGCCATGTATATTGTAGATCAATCGAGTTACTTGGTAAAACGTGATCCAACACTAGATAGCTCTTCGAATGTCGCTGACATCCGATACATAAGTTACTGGATATATAGGAGGACCATGGTGAGTTTCCGCGAAGCGCTTTCCAGAGACTGGTGAGATCCTGAACTCGGTAAATTCGGCTAGCCAAGGATTAAAGTCCGGAGTCCACCGATGACATATTGTTATGAGCGTAACTGTAACATTTACAACAAGCTTACTACCGAACTGAGCCCTTGAAGGGTCCGACAGAGCTTAGCAAAATCAGCGATCAAAATCGAGCCGAAATCGAGATGAAAGCGGGGGATGTCACAACTGAAAGCAGATTTCGCAGCTTGCCAAGGGAAAAAAAACTTGGGTCCAAAATCGACGATCGAAAACAGGTCCGAATTCCCCTAATATACTTGCATACGACGTCCTCCTCGCCTCGGGCGCATTTACTATTTCTGGATATCACCGTAGCATCATGGCGTCAATGTTACATTCAAGGTACCACGCAAATTGACTGGAAGGTGGGTACGGTGTACTTCGTGGTCTCTGTGTCACCGTGATCGCATTGACGCTTTTTAGATCATCGTGGCCAAGTCCCCCCCAAAAATCGCGTGGTGACTCGCGACTTTGAGTCAACATCTCGGAATCGCGCTGATACGCCACAAGCTTCAAAGGAAAGTATAAGTGTGTCAGGTGTGTGCACATGACATACGCGTTAGAGAAAGACATGCGTCAAAGGACATGGCAAGCGGATCATAGCCGTCGGGTAAGTCCTGGCGACATTTTACAGACTCCGATACGGTTGCAAGGCGTCTGTACTCAGATCAAAACCAGCAGCCTGCCTCAGAGTCTTGCTCATGCCAGGCGGAGCATTGACCTGGCTCTCCGCAACTTGAAACCCTCGCAATCAACACTATTATCGTCGATTATCGATGGCACCGGTCTTTGGCCTCATCCTACTTGCCGTCGTTTCAGCTGCTGGCGTGCAGCAACCATTTTCTGCACCGTTATATCCAGAGGCCGGGTCGAACAACCATTATCAATTCGACAGGCTTATCCGGAAGGTCGCCATCGTGGGTGCAGGCCCAAGGTGCTGTCGTCTCCAGCTAATTTTGATCCCATATCCAACCTTTTCGGTATTCAGTGGACTGCTTGCATTTCATGAATTGACAGAAGCCGGTCTAGATGCTCGCATCTTCGAGCGGGACAGTGCCCCCGGTGGCAACTGGCACTATACGGAAGAAATCCCATTCGACAGCCCTGTACCGAACGTTGCAGCCGCGATTGGCGATTTTATTCCATCTCTCCCCCCAGCGAATGTCGGCCTTCCCTACTCCGAAGAATTCGAAGACAACGATGGCGAGATCCGGAGAGATCATAGAGGACCAAAACCAATTTGGGAATCGTTGACTTCGAATACCCCTACAGTACGTTTCATATTGGTATGCAGGCGGACTGGAACGTTGACGTGGTGCCTTTATTTTGTAAGCTTTTACAAGAGGTCGGTGGAATGCGGTCGATTCAATCTCATTTAACTGAACCCTCCGCTTACTTATTTAGTTTATGCAATGGCGCTGGCCTGCCGGCACGCCATGGGGTATGTTTCTCCACCCTTTGTTTCTGATCGATTATTCAACACTTTCGTTCGACGTCAGAACTCACACAACATCAACTCCGCAACTATGTTCGTTCGTATGCTTCCTACCGCAACATAAACAGCAATGACGACAATCCCGCGACGTCCTACAATACCCGCGTCGAGCTCATCGAGAAGCGAATTGACGAAAACGGGCAAGAGCAGGGATGGAGACTCTGGCTCAAGTCTCTCGAGTTAACCGGTGGAACCACGTGTCGAGCAACTTGGTGGACCGAAGTACGCCTCCTTTTTCTCCCACGTGAACGCAGTACCTCATGGGACGGTAGGACTTTGATGCTGTTGTGGTTGCATCTGGAAAGTACAGCGCATCATTCATGCCAAACATACCCGGCCTGGAGGAATGGATCAAGAGATTTCCGCAGTTCATTCGTCACGGGCGACAATATCGACGACCCGAGGCATATACAAATCAAACGGTGCTCATCGTTGGCGCATCTGTATGACCTTTTCTCCCTTGGGATTATTCGTGCTCTGTCGCTCATGAAAGGACCAGATAAGTGGATCCGAAATAGCTAGAGATCTTAATAATCAGGCACGAAAGGTCTACATCTCCTATCGAGTGAGAATATGAATCGTTTTACGAGCCTGGGATCTAACTTTTACATAACATTCTAGGATAATAATGGTGTGTAATGTGGTCAGTTTGAAAAAGTCATTTTGCTTCCTTGACACTGTTCCAAGATACTTTGCACTATAGCCTCGGAAACCCCAGGCACCGTATTCCTCAAAACACGACTCTGATAGGGGAAATAAATCAATTCGTTCCCTTGCCAGAATGGTCTCCCATCCAATCCGGGTTTATCGAGCTGAAGAACGGTACCGTTCGTGCCGCTTTTTTTATCTCGTCGAGGAAATGGACTGAACTGGACGTCAGATCATATCCGGCATAGATCGTGTGATTTTTGCCACCGGTTTCCGATACTCGTTCCCATTCTTACCGCAATACTACGACGGCGCGACGTATGAGCCCCATGACGGCTCTGCACCGAAGGTATCACCCTTCCTCCCCGTGGATGGCTCGCACATCCGCGATTTGTACCTTGATCAATTTTATATCCAAGACCCGACGCTTGCGTTCCTCGGCAGTGTGTACCGTTTATCATTTAACACAAGTCGTGATCCGTCAATTAAGAGACATGCTTGCAGTGCCCAAAGGTGTCCATGCATTTCCACTCACCGACTACGTCACGCTCGCACTAGCCAAAGTCTGGACGAACACGGCCAAGCTGCCAGACAAGCAGACGATGCAGGCCTGGCATGAAAAAACAGTCGACGAACGTGGCGGGTACGGAAAGCACGTGATGTGGTGGGGCGAGGAGACCTTCGGAGGCAAGTCTTGTCGTATCTACGTCTCGTCGATTCGAGACTTGACTGGTGTGATTAGCGACTGTTCGATATATCGTCGGCTGGCTGAACGAAGGGGCCGTCATGTACGGTGGCAAACAGGTTCGTGTTCTGCTGTATTTGTTCGAAGTCGTGGTCTCTGATTTAGGTTTCTTTCCAAGGTCGATCCGTTACCTACATAGTATGTCCCACTTTTTGGGTAGTGAACGTTTACTTACGCAATGACTCGATCCAGTTTCGAGGAAATCAGACAGTATTGGGTTGCTGCTCGTTTTTAAAGTGTTCATGCTACTCAAACGAATTGTCGATGCTAGAAGAAATGGTACCACTCGAAAGATTAGCTGGTCGGAAAGTTATATGCGTGTCTAATCTCTTGCAAGTGCGCAATATACCTGCATATTCGTGACAATGGGCCCTCTGTCGCATCACCCCAGACATGAACGGCCTGCTTGGCCATGGCTAACTTCTGAGATCCATCGACGACGCCCGGACATAAGAGCCTCAGCCTGCACGGTCCAACCCAGTGGCGAAGCATTGCAATGGGTCCGTCCTCTTCTCGGCCGAGTTTTTACATGGTGCTGGTACGATTAATGAGGCAACGCCGGGGCGGGCATCCCGATTAGCTGCACAACTATCCGGGATGTTCTTATTCGTGCCTATCACGTGTAGAACACAGGCGATTGCGGCTTCCTTGATATGGTTCAATGCCGGAGGCGCGTTTACAGAAGAAGTCAAATTTAATCGGCAAGCAGGTAAGGGCGTGCCTCTCAGGATCCTTCGCCCACGATATCGCGGTGCAAAACCTCTACTGTTATCCTTTCGTCTACTTGTCTTAAGCGGAATCTGGCCAACCTCGCTCGCTTGCATCGCACCTTCGGGCAACGAATGCCGATCAGTCAGACTGACGTTGGTAGCTTGGGAAAAGGTAGAATTTTGTGAGCCATGCACACTTTATTTTCTGAGCAGCGGCGAGATATTGTCGTCATTGATCGCTGAAAGAGGATCTCATGCTTTCTTGCAGAGACAGTGGTCCAACAGTCAGAAAAAAAGTCAGCCAAACCGGCATGTTGCTGGAACATGTAGGCGGTTGCCCTTAGCGTGGCGTGCACCTTGGCAGTCGTCTGTCCTCCCTGTTGTATAATCGGGTAGATTTTCGAAGCAGGAGGCTAGAGTGACAAGGGTCCAGTGACTATACGACTCAGAATCCAAGTCTTGTCCGAGACCCGCACGTAACAAGCCAAGCTCGAGGACGGCAATGACGTCAGTGTCGACGAGGCGCTGGGCAAATCCGTCGATACGTGACAAATTCGGACAGTACGGGGGCTAGGAATGGAGATCGAAGGCTTATCTTTGAGCGGAACGCCTTTGACTCCAGCTCCTTGTTATTCTAGCTATCCTTGTATGTGTCTTTTTGCTTGAATCATCAAGTCGAGTCTCTCATTCACCCCACACTCTCATCGCATATTCGGACCGATCTCCAACAAATACGAATTCATCACCACCTTTCGAAGCATGTGATCTAGGCTTAGGTGTATCAACCAGCCTCAAGTTGCGGGAGGGTCAACCTATTAAACCCATGAGTGCGTTGACCTGTAATATCTAAGTCAAGGGGCGAAACCGTAAAGTCAGGTTTTGCACGCAGGACAACATCTGCGGCGGAGATTTGCGTACTGCAATTCCGTCAAGTCAGCTGAGTAGTCTGAGGCAGGTTGTCGACTCGGCCAAGCGCATCCTTCCATGACATTGTTCGATGCCCACCGCGTTCACGCCATGACCGCACGTGTGGTGCTGGCACGATGCGTATCGTCTCGGGAGTGTAACTCCGCGTGGTGGCCAATCCTTGCGTGCGATTTTCAGAATGCGTACCGAGTCCGTCCCCGATGCGAGGATGGTAGACATCGCCGCGTAGGGCCTGAAATTGTCCATTTTCGACCACCTCGATCGCTTTAGTGCGCTCGTCACCGACAAGTTGCCAACCGGGTGGCTCGAACAGAGGCAGTAGGCTGAGTGCTCGAGCGCTCACGCGTGGTCCCCGGAACGCAAGTATGCATGCGTCATCCGAAGCCACACTCGGAACTTCCAGTAGTTTCTTGTACTGGCAATTCGCTTTCGCATATTCATCCTGCGATCGGCTCGACTCGAAGTTCCAGTTAATACACGACCTACCCTCTGTCGAAGCGAATACCTACTGACAGGTCGACAACGTGGTGCGTGAGGGTATGGGGTATGGGGTATGGCTAGGTGACAGCGACCAGCTCGTTCAAACTCTAGATACAACATTCATCATCCAATGTTGAGCCGCCAGCCTTATGACCAAATACTCGATAAAAAGGGAATTGCATGCTGCACCTTCTGGTGTGACGACGATAAATCGGCGCTCTGGAGTAGACATTTCAGTCGAGTACTTTGCGGTCCTAGCCGTCCGTCATCTGGAATTGCACAGAAGAAGTGCGACTTCAAGTCAAATCTCAGGGTTCTGCCTTCATATTAGTCAGGGATCAGAGATCTCATTCTCGTACATCTCCACACCGTTCACAGACCAATTGTGTATTGGGGAAAAGAGGGCCCAAAAAGGGAAAGTTACAGGATGGATCGGGTGGAGTCCCTTACCACCTCGAAGACCATATGACCATCCGAGGCTGTCGTGTCATCATCCGACTCAGTTGAACCAGCGTCCGCGAGCACCCATTGACCCTGGTACCATCGAATAAGAAATCGCTTGATGATCTTGAGACAAAAACGAAGAAATCTCGTGCTCACTGTGTAAGCGAAATCTCCTAATCTTACTGCCCGCAATTTGGAGCCTGGTCGAAGCATCATGGATCGAGCTTCCTCCTTAGAGAAGCTCACGTATCTTGTCTCGGAAATTGGACGCGAATAAGTTACATAGCGCGGACAATCTTCAAGAGTGTCCGAATCGATGGGGGGGTCAACATCGAAGTCGGATGCCAGCGGTCCGACGACACTGTTCTCGATCCATATGACATGCATACTGAGGGTGCGGAGGGCGTTCCCATTGATGATAGCTTTGGCGATCGATGGCTATGAGCGACTCGTGAACATAAACCTCCATACATGAGGGGGAAAGGCCCACCACGTCAGGACTGGCAACAGTACAATAAATGGTCGAGAGGGAAGGACATTCGAGACACAATTGCGACAAGGAATCAAGGTCTAAGAATGCAATCCCAGCCCATAATTCCTCGAGAGACTGTCCGTGCTTCGTGGTCAAAAAAACGACAAATGGCCATGGAATCGTGATACGGCGATACACGGAGAGCGAACCAAGCGCGAATGACTTGAGCGACCCTACATGGGGAAGCAGTGACCGCGTCCACGTCCATAAATGGTCAGGACCGAGGATGCCCACAGATCCTGTCCGAACAGTGAGTTGTTCCAGAGCAGGGAGAGGTGTGTCGGGCACACGATAGTTTCCAGATCCCAAGTACTCCGTGTCGAGGGAAATCAGGTTCGGTAGGCATCCCATAATAGCAGGAATGGCGGCACTGGGAACACCCTTTAACTTGAGATCGCAAAGTAGCGGTAGCTTTAGGAAGACCGATATCAGGATGGTGGGTGGGACACCAGCACACCTCTGTAGAAGTTGTGATGAGCGTGAACCTGCGAGAGATGAACACGAAGGACATACCCCAAGTTCCAGATGAGTCAGGGTAGAACTAAGCCCATCTGCCCAACCTTGTAACACTCGTGGAGGACCTGAATCCAACGACCAGACAGAAAGGCGACAGATACCCCTGACGGTATTCAACAATCCCCAAGCATCTTCTCCAACATCATGGCGACTACGAATGGCGAGTTCTTTCAATGGCAGGGTGATCCAGATTCGCAGTATCGGCAAAAAGTTGAGACTAGGAGAGTCGGTATCATCTATGTACGTTGCGGATACAAGGTTTGTACACAGTCGCAGTGCCGAAACGATATTCTCGATGATTTGT
>JBBPLQ010000957.1:0-12177 GCA_038089855.1 Royoungia palumana
TACAGGTTTGTATGTATCTATTTGGACTGGTCCGTGCACAGTCCTGTCTTTCTACCTAATAAGGAAGAAGAGTATGCGATGGAATCGCACTATCTGTCATACATGTTTAGTAAGTATCCGATAGGATCAGTAAGTGAGTCATATAAGATGACTCATAGTATGACATGTGAATAGCGAATGATTATCCAATATGAAAATGAATAATATAATATCAGTGGTATCAGGATAAGAATATCTTGAATGAGAAATACCACTTGATATTCGATACTCTTCCTCATTTGAAATATTGGATTCATGAATAAGGAGATAAAGTGAGACTTTGTCGTCCACGCTCAAAGGCTATCTTTCCAAGGTTTTTGGTAAAGATATCTGAGAATTGTTGATTAGTAGGAACATAGAGAAGTTCCACTTCACCCAATTCTACAGCTTCTCGGATATAATGTTCTGGTATCCGGACGTGTTTAGTTCTACCTTCTTGAGCAGGATTCGAAGCAAGGAACATTGCTCCCTGATTATCCACACATAGTGGGACAGGGGGAAGAACGATGGTTAGTTCTTCAAATAGGTTTCGAATCCATTGCAGTTGTTTGCAACATTCGGTCATGCCGCAATATTCTGCTTCAGTGGATGAAAGTTGTACCTTTTTTTGTCGTTTTGAAAGCCAAGATACAATACCGTTGGCTAGATATACCGAATATCCAGTGGTTGATCTAGATGTTTCGATATCTCCTGCCCAATCTGTGTCACTATAAGCGATTATACCATTCATTGGTCCATCTGACTTGTATGTAATACAGAGGTCAGTGGTCGTCGCTAAATAGCGAACGATATAGATCACCTTCTGCAGATGTTCCTCGGAAGGGTTAGCAGAGAATTGTGACATTTTGATCACAGCATAGGCAAGGTCTGGTCGGGTTCCTAACATGATGTATAGGAGTGAACCTATGACCGATTGATAACAACTTCGGAGGTTTGGGTCTCCTTGTTTATCGTTGGGTCTCGGATTATATCTGGTAGGAAGCAGTGTATTCACAGGTTTGGAGTTTGTTTGTTCAAACCTCTCAGCAACCTTCTTGGCGTAGGTACACTGGTCGAGACGAATAGTTCTTTTCTTTCGATCTCTAGTGATCCACATTCCTAAGTATTCTTGGGCTTGTCCAAGATCTCTTGATTCCCAACGTTTCATGAATTCTCGTTTATGTTTGAGGACCAGAGGTCGATTGCTACCCATAAAAAGAGCGTCGTCAATGTAAAAGACGAGGACAATGATATCTTTGCCAATAAACTTGTAGTAGACTCCTGGATCAGCATGTGTTCGAGTAAAGCCGAACTTTACCAGGGAAGCATGCAATTGTTTGTTCCATTGCAATGCAGATTGTTTGAGTCCATAAATGGACTTGATCAATCAACAGACTTTAGTCTCTTGACCTTTCTCGACGAAACCTTCAGGTTGAACCATATAGATCTCTTCGTCTAACTCGCCAAATAAGTAGGCGGTTTTAATGTCTAGGGCTTTGAGTTCCCAATCTTCCAATGCTGCTGTAGCAAGGAGTAGATGAATGGTTTCAAACCTGGTAACTGGTGAAAAGGTTTCTTCATAGTCGATACCAAAGACTTGTGTAAAGCCTTTTGCAACGAAGCGGGCTTTCTTTCTGCCATCGCTTTTGACTGCAAATACCCATCTTCCCTGGACGGGTTTGTGACCTTTTGGTAGATCAACTAGTTTCCAGACATTTCGGTCTAAGAGAGATTTATATTCATCATTCATGGCGTCTTTCCATGCTTTCTGATCTGATTCAGATAGCTTGAGGATATCACGATAGTGTTTGGGTGTAGTGATCGTGATAGCTTGTGCAAAATGATGTCTCAACCATTGGTTGGAGTACATTTCTCCCATTGGTTCATCAGTTTGAGTTTCGGCAATGTCTTGTTGCATTGGCTCTTCCTGAATCACTTCCTGACCTCTTTGGATATCTCTCTCGATTTCAAGAGGTGGTCTTTGACCATATGCGTTATCTGGTATCACTTGTGGAATTCTGATCCTAGTGGATCGTCTCTCTTCAACAGGTGCTCTGATATTAGCTCGCTGTCTGAAGGTAGGACAGTGCTGGTGAGGCAGTGTCCTGAATTCAGCTAGAGGTTCTCTCTGCTGTATCGGTGATTGCCAGTCTGCGGGTCTAAGAGGTCGTATCTCCTGATATTCGTAATCAGGGAGATGGTAGCATTTGTGCTGTGGCATATCATCTATATCTCTCCATTCATTCTGTTCGTCTCTGAATCTCCCTGGTTGTATAGGTCTCTTCCGGTTGGAAGGTCCAGGTTGTGGTGTTGGAGATCGAACAGTAGGTGAATGGTAATTGTTCGGTTCAGGAGATGATGATGGGAAGTGTAAAGGTGATGAAACAGGTGAATTTGCGCGACCCTTTCCTTTGCTTCTGCTTGGATGAGATAAATCGAATAGTTCTGATCCGAGAGATGGTAAGGAAGTTTCAGCTTTGGGTGAAGGAGGAGCAGATTCGAAGGATTTGGGAGTAGTGTGCCATGATGATCTCAATGATGTAGACGTATTATCATCGGAGGTTGATCTATTGTCGAAATTTCGTGGATCGACATTTATATATCTGTTAGGGGATTGAAGTTCCGGTATTTCGTCCCTTGTTTGAATAGGAAGGTCATTTGCAAGTGGTATCAACAGGTCTTGTCTGTCTTTACTCTTTCTGGAACATAATAAGAACCGTGACTCATCAAAGATGGCGTGTGATGTGATGAACATCCGATGTCTGGTTTGAGACCAAAAACGGTATCCTTTGGTATGAGGTTCATAACCAATGAACGTCATTTCTTTGGCTTTTGGTGCTAGCTTGTCTTTATGCATCTCTGACGGAATAAAGACATAAGCTGTGCAACCAAAGATTAGGAAGTAGGAGATATCTGGTTTCTTTTTCTCGAAATATTTGATGGGAGTTTTCCAGTTGAGACGGTGCATAGGTTGTCTGTTATATATGTGGAGGGAGGTCTCTATGGCATCTTGCCAAAAGATGTCGGGTAGACATGAAACCGGCGCGTAAAACGCGAGGGTTGGACGAGATGATGAAGAGGAGTCTCGCGAGGCGGAGTATTGCAGTCTTGGGCGGAAGACGACACAAGAAGCTAAGAGCTTTCTCGGGCAAGGATGAAGAGGTAATATCACTAATTTCAAGACTGGGGTTACATTGAGTAACTACAGTCGTATATATATTATCTAAGAGACACAGCCATAAGTGCACAGACCAAGCATATGTAAGCGTGAGGGAGAAGTGCTATTGGTCGATAAGTATGGAGTACAATGAGGCAAGGGCTGTGGCGAAATGGAAGGGAAGCAAGCGGTAATGAAAAGGAAGTGTACCGCGTTGCGTGTGGCCAGAAGATCTGACCACGATAGAAATGGAAGATCGATCGGAAGAAGAGAAAGGATCCGTTAGATCCATGGAGATTCCGTATTGTAGATCGCTGATATCTAATCAGTTAAGTCCAAAATAAGTGAAGAAAAGCGAAAAGAAAAGAGCGTTCATAACAAGACATGCATGATGGCGCATCGCATTCACTTTCTCGAGTATAGTTCGATTGAACCTCTCTGCACGACCGTTCTGTTGTGAAGTGTGTGGGACGGAGGTTTCATGTTTGATACCTCTGGATGAGAAGAATGTTTTGACATTCTGTCCCATAAATTCCCCTCCTCGGTCTGAACGTACAGAGGTGATGGAGAGTCTGGATTGTGTTTCCAAAAAGGAAAACATTGTAACCAGTTGTGCACAGGTTTCGGACTTATCTTGAAGAAAAGACAGAATAACGTAACCAGAATAATCATCGATAAGGGTGAGAATATATCTCTTCCTGGATCGAGACTCCTTGGGCATGGGATCAACGAGGTCAGTATAGACAAGGGTAAGCGGTCGAGTGGACCGTTTATCGGAGGGAGGAAATGGTTGATTGGCCATTTTCCCTTCCGCGCAACCTTTACAGGGTGGTATTTTCGTATCAGGAAGGTGAGGAGCACCAGATGTGTTTTTCCGAAGTTGACGAAGGGCGTTCTGAGAAGGATGTCCAAAGCGTAAGTGCCAAAGGGTGACGGAATCAGGTAATATTTGAACTGAGGTTACAACCAATGGTTTAATCGAAGGCGACTGAAACCAATGTAGGTTGTTCTCTTTTGGAAATAAGGCAGAGGCCTGTATTACCAAAGAGCCATCAGCGTTCCAGACTTGTGTTCGTCCATTCATAATAGAGCATTTATATCCCTTCATGGTAAGAGAGGGGATAGATAAGAGTCGGTAGGAAGCATGAGGGGCATACCAGACATCCTCTAAGATCGTCTGTGGCAGGTTGTTTGGTGATAAGATCACTTTCCCAGGACCATACATAGATATTGTTGATCCGGATGCAATGGTAGCAGATCGTTGTTCCTGTCCGAGATGAATAAAGTCGGACATATATGGGGAGATGTGATCGGTACAACTGCTATCCATCATCCAATGATATGGTTTTCCCTCAGCGTTTCTGACGGTATAACAGTCAAAAATGCATTTATTGTAATCAGAGGACAAAGGGATCTCTCGTTCATCTATACGAGGTGGTCTGGAGAAGATTGCTCCAGACGTGGTATATATGGGAATAGGATCATCAGGATCTGTTGCTAACGCTTTACTCGCAGAGTATCTCATCTGCGGTGATGGTGGTAATCCATCTAATAGTTCTCTGGCTGAAGTGCCAGGTAGTGTTTGTCCCATCGTTAATCCTCTGAGCACAAACTTTTTACCTTTCTCCTTTTTCTTTTTCTTGTTGCGACCAGTGGATGTTTCTGCAATCTCTGGTACTGGTGTCTCAGAGACTGCTGCCTTGAGAGTACTGAGGCGAGATGGTGGGAAATGTGAACGACTGCATGTCGCTATCTCCCCATCCTGGTCCTGGTTGCGCAACGGTAGATTTGAAATCTTGTTCAGTGTCCATCTCCATATACGAAGGTTCTTCGAAGTCGTTGGGTTGCAGTCCGACTTCTTCAATTCTCGCGGATAAGGGTAAAGACCCTACAGTATCATGGCATTTGCAATGGTGTTTGCTGTTTTCTTTTGTTTCCTTCGTTCGTAGTATTCGCTGGTGTTGTTCCCTCCTCGTCCCCTATAGGATTTTCCTCGTCCTCTACGGTTGTTACCGTGGGACAGACCACTGCTTTGAAGTTGCGGTGGTTGTTGTTGTTGGGGTCTCCAGGTATTTTGCCTGGGAGGACCATTCCGTATTACAGCGGTCCTGTTTACGGAAGGTTGAGAGGAGGTGGATGTGACGGCGGATATGCGGTGATGGAGTGGTTGGGAATGATTTCGGGAGCGGGTATTCCTTAGATCTATCTCTCCGAGGATAGTGGATTCAATGTCATAGACGTCAATGTCATCAGAGGTGGTTTGGATGAGTGTCGAGTGTATGTTACTCATGGAGTCAGGGATGGCGTGTAGTAATGATAGCGCCTTCATTTCTCTGTTGAGGTTTCCCCCACAGGCGTCCATTTCTTGGAACATGGACTGGATTTTCTGGAGGTCTTCCTCCGCTTTGTGTTCCCTGATCTGGTGGTTCATCAGTTTAGAAAAACTGAGATACCTTCCTGCGAGTCCTCTAGCACCGTATTGTTCTTGGAGATGGTGCCAGTATCTAAATGTTTTTGACTCAAGGAGTTTATGAGCAACGATAGTAGTAGTGGCTCGAATATCATCTTCTTCCCAATCTTTGGGAGCTTCTTTTGCTAAGGAATAATAAGAGGTTGAGCATAGGATGGCGAGGACTTTGTTATCGGCATCCTTCCAATCCTGGATATCGGCATGAGTAGTTGTGATTAGAGAGTAGTGTGCCAGCTTCAACCAATCAGCTTGGTTAACGGTAAGGAGAAGGTGTTTGATCCGCATGGACCATTCAGTGTAATTCTCTTTTCCAGTAAGTAGGACAAAGTCCTTCATTTGATAAGACTCGATCTTGTAAGAGTCGGCCTTGGGGAACTGGAGAGTTTGCTGAGATGGTTGTTGAGTCATGGCTGTATTTGATTTGTTAGTAATGAGGAAATTCGATAAAAAAAGCCCCCTTTTCGAATTAATGCCTCCATTCCCAATATTTATAGTACAAGATCATTCTACATCCTACGCTTTTTAGACAGGATAGACCTTGTCTTTTCCTCTGATATGTACCTCCGCAGCTCTCCTTTTAGGAGGAGGATAGGTTAGACGACATGCTTCTGCATACGTCTTCCCTTCCTTCATATATCTCTGAACTTCGATATGGTTCGAGTTCAGGGGATCTGCCTTCCATTCTCGTCTGAGAAGGCTATTGATCCGTGAGTGGTACCATTGTTGAAATGGTGCGGGAGGTTCATATCCGAGCATCGCGTAATAAGAAGGGTATGTCCTGAAAAGGACATTGTTGTTACAGACCGAATCAAGAAGCAGTGTGTTCAAGTCGTTTTCCTCATCAAGAGGGGGAAAAAAGTCTCTCCGGAGGACTTCGAAACTGGCATCATGGCAGTAAGCTTGAGTGGTCTCGTCGTAAGATGGTGAAGGGAAGGCCCAGCCCATTCCTTCGTATACAGAGCTAAGGGGTTCGTTTGGGAACATGAACCTGGTGGCTAGTGATGATCCCATAGGTGTGTTGGTCTCTGCCATCGTAAGACGAACAGGAATCGAGATATGACTTGCGGGTATGTATCCGATTGGGTATGGTGGGACATTACCGGCTCTGTAAAAATAAACTTTTCTGCCATTGAATCTAAAGGAGTGCCTTTCTCTAGGAGGAGGCATCGGTTTCAAGGTCCGGAAGATGGCTGGTCGGATTGGATCCAGCCGCATGAGGTGAACTGCTTTCTCGAGATATGTGCGATGCCGGAGACTCTGTGAGTCCATAAGGAGCTTCAATGAGATTGCTCGTTGTTCCGGCATTGTTTTGATTGGCACGATTTTGGTTTCTCCTTCCCATATGTGGGCACGTTCGAATCGGTCGTGGGGACGATTGAGAGGAATTAGGTCTGTCATGATTTCCAGATGATTCGCTTCGGTGATTTGAGAGGTTTGAATTTCTTCTAGCCTCTGATAGAATTCGGGAATCATAGGGTAAGCGTTCATCGTAGGGTGGAGCAGGTGTACAGTAGATCCGTTGTCGATTTGTTGGTTGGTTTGGAGTCAGTTTAAGCGAAGATACGCAAGTAGATTCTCTTGGTCTCAATGATGAATAGGTCAGCCAAGGGTACTCCAATTGGTAGGTATATCAACGAAGTTATTCCAATTATGGTGGAATCCTGCTTCTGATCGTACGATGCAATGGTGGATGTGAGTGGATGAAGGATGTAGTCTGAAACAAATTTCGTCCAGGGACAGGTGATTATCACAGAAAGGACAGGGTCTGTGAATCGGTTGAATCGAATCGAGGGTGCGTCTATAACACTCTCTGGTGCCACAAGGGATAGAGGAGTCTCTCAGAAGTTCTGCGGATTCAATAGGTGCAGATTCTGAGGTAAGATGGGCATGCTCGATGATGGTAAGGAAGGGTCCCGGTGACGATTGGTTGGACTGACGATTTCTTCATCTAGATCTTGTAGGGTTAAAAGCTGCAGGAAGAGTTGGTTGGATAGTTTCTCGAACCGGGGGAGTTCTCAGAACGGAAGGTTCTGGTACAGCGCTTGTCGAGGCGGTAGGCTCTCGAGTGATAGAAGTCGATGGGAATGGGGATCTCGCCAAGGGGGTTCTCGGCAGAGGTTGACTAACCGTAGTTGGAAAGTGAAGGTTGTCAAAGCCTATGAAGCAATGATAAAGTTGATTAGCGATGGAGATTCGGTAATCGAGAGAAAAATGATGAATATGGGGATCTAGCGAATATGTGAAGTATGAAACTATCGCATCCTCATCACAATAAATCGTGACTGATGCTCATTGATGAGTGGGATGAGTTGTAAGAATGATCCGAAAGGATTCGATCAAACAGAACATCACTTGGATGAAACACATGGCTTTGAAAGTCTCCATGGCTGAACCAAGGTAGGTGGCGATGGGAATAGGGTACGCGTAGTATATGCCAGCCACTTAGTTAAGCGGGGCTCATAACCTAAAGAACTGGGTAGTTCTCTGTCTCTACGCTAGTGTGTAGGATACTTCTTCTCTTGGGGAAGTATGCACAGGTATAGTCAAGTAGAGACTTACTTGAGGAGACTTTGGAGCAAAGCAAGGGTGATTGAAGTAGAGTAAAAGATAGATTTCTAACTGAGGAGAGCGAGTATGAGGGAGCTCTCCTCTTATATATGTTACAGGTTTGTATGTATCTATTTGGACTGGTCCGTGCACAGTCCTGTCTTTCTACCTAATAAGGAAGAAGAGTATGCGATGGAATCGCACTATCTGTCATACATGTTTAGTAAGTATCCGATAGGATCAGTAAGTGAGTCATATAAGATGACTCATAGTATGACATGTGAATAGCGAATGATTATCCAATATGAAAATGAATAATATAATATCAGTGGTATCAGGATAAGAATATCTTGAATGAGAAATACCACTTGATATTCGATAGACCGGTCCTTCGGAAACCAACCAGAAGTCTCAGAAATGGAAGGGAAAAGCTATGGACGGATGTCCTGACAAGTAGCACATGCATGGGACCGAGATATACATGTAGAGGCATACCAATCTCTACACCGTGTCATCAGCCAGCAATTCGCAGAGCATATTGCGCATAGGTGAGTCAATTCTCTAGGATTAGCACAGCATTTCTTATGAACATCGTCATCGAAGCTGGGAATACGGCACGTGTGCAGAGGCTCTCTTAGAGTACGGTGCTCCGAGCTGAGTCGTTCTCTCATCTTCCCCAGTCCCACTGCCCCGGCATATACCCCCCAACCTGGTCGGCGCACTGGGCGATACATTTTTCATCGCGCATATGGTTGTCGGAAGCCATTCTGTTTCAAACAGCAACATTATCGGTCCACAATCGCTCATGTGAGATTTGAGTGCGGCAGATCTAGCTAGCATCGGCGTTGCCGTGCTTATTGCAAACTGGTCCGAACAAAGGCATCTTGGATGGCTTGATTATGCAGGTGCAGCGCGAGATCAGCTCGCATTCTTGTTGTGGAAAACTCCCAAAATGCACGATGGCGCCATTTCACATCGCATGAATCAAAGTGCAACTTTTGTAAGCGACGTGCCGTTGCATCTCGACATTGCAATTTCAACATCATTTTGTCGTAGGAATGATTCAGTGTACATGGTGCTACCTTTCTTGGCTTACTATGGTGTCATCACACAGAATGTTTTGCTCGTGTGAGAAGCATGCAACTAAATCGGCCTATATTGCAAGTACTTGATGAATAATGGTACCCACAATCTGTGGAAGCACATATACTTGGTTCGCATGGGGTAGATGACGAACACTGGTCTACTGGTAATGTCCCTTCTTGGCCCTCTCTGAGACTCGGATATTATATGCTGATGGCTTATAGGGAATGCATGGGTGGCTGCAGAGATGATTTGAGTCCTCGGAACAGTATAAAGATCCCAATACTCAAATATGTTTGAGTGATAACAAGCAGATCTTTCCCATAAGATCCGAGAGACTGACAATATGATGTATGCCCATCTTGTACATCACCTGCAGATTCCTGTCAGAATCCAATGTCCCCATGGTGCTTGCTAAGCCTATGACCTGGCCATCAACTCATTGCAATATTTCTGACTTGGACTCATGAGAACCTATGAAAAGCATTACAATAACACAGATATCACAATAAGTATACCTGAGCTGATTCACATGTGATGCAATAGACCAAACCTGTTAAGGCTATGCAGGATTTCTGGCGACAACTCCGGTCAACTCCAGATACAACTCTGGAGTTGTGCGAGGACGAAGAGGACGGAGTGGGTTGAAGGGTGAACTCAAAGTGGAGCGAGACGAGAGAGGAGTGTAAAGAACTTGATAGTTCTCTTTCTCTACGTCAGAACGTAGGTGTCAGGGGCCAATCTATGCATATGATTGCATAGTAACGGGTACATGTGATACCGGATATCACATGTACAGTAGTATAACTACCTTGGCCCATCCTTACGATGGGCCAATCTACCTTTGTCTTAAACCTACTCACTTTGCGGAACACCAATGGTATCGTTCGCTTGCATGAGACTAAGACTAGGGTAATTCTAATACCGAAACCTTTACATTTTTTGAACGTTGTTAAATGTTATTCCCAATGATGAGTAAAATCATCACATGCAGCGGTGCCTGCACTGTGGCGGAAAAACCGCCTACTATCGAGAACAATCCAACGATCGGAGATCAGAGACCGCCGGATATACTGAAACGGTCTAAGAAGGGCAAGAAGAGGGCAGATGTCCCTCAGGCCCAAACCCATAACATTGGCACGACTTCCACCACACCGATGCCCGGAGACTTCCAATCTCCTCCATCCTTGAGGAGCAGTGTTGGGAGAGGTACACAAGGAACAACAAGCAAAACTGCTGACGACCCGATGAGTCCCTTGACCACCCTTCACACTGAGAATGACCTCTCGTGCTCCTCATTTGATCCCCTAGTGACTGCACGGATGGAGAGTCCGATCATCCAGGTATACACTGAGGGTACAGTCCCTTTGTTAAGGGAATTGCACCCCAGCGATATCCCACTGGATCCGCAACTAGCTATAGCAGCGGTCCAGGAGTTCCTGGATGGAGTTCACCTCCAATGGATTGAGTACGGTCGAGGCCTGGAAGGGTTCGACAACCATGGAATAAACCCTGGCCAGCACCAGGCCAGCTGACTTGAGCACTTGCTAAGGACCCTGACTGCTGTGTCCGAGGGAGGACTTTCCACCAGGGCTAGTAGCCCAGGCACTGCAGCACCGATAAAGGTCGAGGGAGTACCTGACCATGAAAGGATTAACTACCCACTCCTTGAGAGAGATGCCCTACTCGAGGACGAGAGAAGATTCTCAGAATGAAGTCACGCAGCTCCAGAAAGGTCGAATCAAGACCCATGGGGATTAGCCCCCAACATGACTAACTGTCCTGCATATTTGTCCGGACGGAATTCAGACATTATCCGTCATCTCTATGGCACACAGAGGGGCCCAGCTATGCTACATCAAATCGCACGAGATCGTGCAGTGGCCACTGAGAATAACACCCCTATCCCAGATGGTTCAGATGGTGGAGGAATTTCCTCCGATAACAATTATCACAATGGAAGAGGCCCCCCTAGGGCACCCGGAGGTAATGGACCTCCAAGAGGTGGACCTCCCGGTGGAGGACCCCCTGGAGGTGGCCCTTCTGATGACAATGATGACAATGACCTCGACAATGGAGATGATGAGAACCAAGGTGGGCAACCCGCCATACAACGCACTCGACTGAACTACCTCAGGGGATTTACCCCAGGAAACATGAGGTATATGGACGCCATGCAACAGAAGTATGCACAGCGCATCTGGGAACAGGTCGGACAAGCGATAGGCCCCGTTGGACCGGAGATGAAGGCAATGAACTCACCTCGGCCAGGGAAATATGGAGGTCAGGACGACCTCAAGAAATTTGATGATTGGCTTAGCCAATTGCTGAAGTACTTCTGTACCTTCAAGGTTACAGGCCCAGGTTGTGATGACGACCGTGTTCTGTACACAGGAATGTACTTAGAGGGAATAGCCTCCCAATGGTATGATCAGGAGGTTGAATCCCCTGACCAACAATACAGATACTGGACTTTCGAACTCCTGATATGCGAGCTATTCAGGCACTTCATACATGAAGCGTCAGCACAAAACGCTGCTAATCAGTACGATCGAACCAAGTTTGACCCAGAGAAAGGCACGCTTGCCTTCTATAATGACCTGAAGTGGCGAGCACACCGTATGATCCAACCACCAGACGATTACTCGTTCAGGAGGAAATTCCTTCGTGGGTTACCCCACTTGATCATCAAGAGTATATTCGAGTCTCGCGGAGTGTCCGCAAACACTCGACAATCGAGGAAATCCTCGAAGAAGTACAACATATGGAAACGGCGCAGAAGGCCATAAACCTTCATATGAGGATCAGCAACCCAAGCTCCGGAGGAAGATCCTCCCAGGGACAGGGTGGCTCATCATCACCTGGCAAGAAAAGTGCTGGAAATAACCCGAGCAACCCTGGA
>JBBPLQ010000958.1:0-12157 GCA_038089855.1 Royoungia palumana
AGTTATTTACCAAATAATGATTGATAACATCAAGGTCAAATAAGTGTCCCAATGACATATCATTTTGAAATGGTTATATTTCAATCCCATGGCAACCAAAGTGCATGACTAAGAGGCCATCTTCAGGGAAAGGGTTAACAGAATTGATGACCCTGCAAGGGCTAAAGCTAATGTGTTTTGGTTTTTTTGAGAATGTCACATCTTTCCAAAATGTCCCAACATTGGGACACTTATTTGAGCCACTGTATAGTTCTCTTTCTCTACATATGAATATAGGATACTTCCTCTCTTGGAGAAGTATACGCAGGTATGATCAAGTAGAGACTTACTTGAGGAGACTTTGAGTGTAGCAAGAGTGATTGAGTAGAGTAGGTGATAGATTTCTAACTGGGAGAGCGAGTATCCAGGAGCTCTCCCTTATATACTATACAGTTATGTATGTATGTATTTGGACTGGTCCGTGCACAGTCCTATCTTTCTACCTAAGAAGGAAGAAGGGGATGCAATAGCATCACATTGGGTGTCATATCAGATGACTCATAATCCGATAATGATCGGATGATTAGAATATCAGATAGTCAGTCACACAGAATGAAAGTAGTTGTGACTGACTGGTTGTGACTGACCATCTGTGACAGAAAATAGTGACTGACTAGTTCTGTCATGTCATAATCAATATGAAAATGAATAGTGATATCAATGGTATCAGGATAAGAAGATCTGAATAAGAAATACCACTTGATATTCGACAGAGTGATAACACCTGTCATAGTTCACTAATAATCTGGATACAGACCAATTAGGCTTGGACATGCAATGTAGGGATTATGCCAGGAAGGAAGCCGCTGCCGTGTCTGTAGAACACAACACCATCAATGTGCAATCACTCAAGGATGAAGGTAGTATTCATTACATCTGATGACACTGTCATTATTTTGATATTTTATTTTTGTTAGGTGTTCCTGTGGATTTTGGACCCAGATTTCATGATGTCTCCTGTAGCCCAAGTAAGTGATCAGGGCCCATCATGGTGACAATAACAGTGAAGCACAGGTCACATTTGCAAATGAGGCTGAGCTTTGCAAACATTGCGACTGGGCTGCTGGCAGCCTCGCCCTAGTGAGCATTTGTCATGATCACATTGACACACAATACTGAGTACCCATGCAAGGTTGTAGTTCATTGAAGAAATGTTGGCTACAACATACAAAAAAAATGATATTTCTTTCCAGTTTCATCTCAAAAATCTTTGGCAATGGGCACTTGATCTCTTGAATAATCCCCATCTTGCACCTTACTTTGTTTGGGATGCTGAACACCTCTACAAGCATAACAGCGAGCAGTTTGAGCAGTTCTATGATAAGCCTTGGACAGCAAAACGATGGTGGGATGTACAAGTAAGTTGTGCAATCATTGTTGGTATCTTGTTGTAAGTAAGTTCACATGCATGTTGAAACTGGTGGATGAAATCCGAGGGTTGTGGGATGAAGCGACAAAGAGGTGAGGCTCGCTGGCGAAGTTATGCAGTCTTGTCGGAGGACAACACAGAAAGCGATGATGCTTCTCTGGGCAAGGCTGAGAGGGAAATTCACTAATTTCAAGACTGGAGTATACATCGAGTAACTACAGTCATATATATACTAAGTAAGAACACAGCCATCAGTGCACGGACCATGTGTATGTAATCATGAGTGAGAAACGCTATTGGCCGATAAGTATAGTAGTACAATGAGGCAAAGGCTGTGGTGAAATGGAAGGAAAGCAATGCAGTAATGAAATGGAAGCATACCATATGGTGTGTGGTTAGAAGATCTGGATTGTACCATGAGGGTGTGGTTAGAAGATCAGATCGCAAGATCTGCCACAATAATAATGGAAGATCAATCAGGAGAATGTGAAGAAGATCCGTTAGATCTTGTGAAGTCCCATATCATAGATCTCTGATATCTAATCAGTTAAGTCCTAAAGTGACGAACGATAAGGAAATAGGAAATGAAAATATGAAAATGAGCGTTCGTAACACATGTGCTTAATCTGTAGTCTGCTTTGCCACCTGTTGAAAATGCTGTCCTGTTTGTGTTCATCCTGTATGCTGACAAGTCAAAGCTGTTGTCGTTTGGGATGGTCAAAGGCTACCCAGTCATAGCACGTTGTGCCAATCTCCCCACTCATATACGGAATAGCAAGGATGTTGGGGGAGGCACAGTTGTCGGGTGGTTACCAATTGTAAGACCCATGCCCAATGCTCCTCACAATACAGACTGGTTGATTTAAGATTGCTGATAGCTTCCCAAGGACACCAAGGAAGAAGGGAAACTGGGCTATACAACACTTAAACGAGTCGTTTGGCACGATTTGTTCCTCAAGTTGCTTGATGAAGTGGCGCTACATGCAAAGACAGGTTTCACTCATGTTTGTCACAATAAGATCGAGCAGTGCCTGTTTCCTCTTGTTCTTATCCTTTCTGCTGACCACAAGGAACAGTATGTTTATGATCTGATTCTTTGTTTACACTGAAAGCACTGAACAACTCACTGCGCTTTCACAGATGTATGATGTTGCTCATCTGTGGCTGCCTTGGCAAATGTCCTTGCCCTGTTTGCTTGGTCCCTCTCAAAGAGCTCCATGATCTTACCAAATCATTTCCACCTCGATTGCAAGAACAAGCTGAAGCTGTGTACAATGTTTGGCTGGAGGACTGGTGAAAAGGCAATGAGATGCTCAAACAACTTGGACTTTGTCCTGTTTCAGTGTGTGATCTCATCCTTGTTGTTAAATTCTTCTGAATATGTCCTTATGCAAATTTCATCTTAATCTTAGAATGCGTTTTGGTCCATTCTGTGCTCTGACCCTCACCTAGCAATAAGCTTTGACATACTTCATTCACTACATCTAGGATTGTTCAGCAAGCACATATTCAAAGAGATCAAGAAGATTCTGGAGTTCCTTGGTCGAGACAATCAAGCTGTGGTCGAGAGATAGTAAGTTCCATCACTGTCTTACTCCGATTCGAACCTCAATACCATACCAATGGAAGCGTTGCCAGTTTCCATTCATGGTGGCAACTTAGTCACTTTTCAACTATTATCCACATTACCTTCAATGACAGTAACAAGATGTGTGATCTTGCAAAGGTATGTATCATGTCGTCCATCACACAGTACTATTCTGAAAGATGATGTGCATTATCGATCCCATTACAGCAAGTATTTTATAGTTTGCTGCAAATCTTCAACAAGAACGTGATCACTGAGGGCTATGCACTGTTAAAGATGCTCAAATCCTATCCCAAGCTTGATAGTCTGATTGGGCTAGATGTCCACACAGAGCGCACGCTAGGGATGGTTGAGAGTGAGCTCCTCCGATTCGATCATGCTTTGCAAGTGAGTTTCCAAAGTCTGGTTTGGGGAGTCAACTGATACATTAGCATGTCTAGGAGTACATTGAATTGGCAACAAAATCAGATGTGCTGGGACTGAAGTTAGATTGGGACTTTCCGAAAGCCCATCTGTGGAAACATGCGACTCATGACATAAGGTCTAAGGGTGCGGCACAAAACTATAGCACATGCCCAAATGAAAGCATGCATGGTGCCCTGAGACATGCATATGACTGTTGTACTAACAGAAGAGACATTTAAAGAGCTTGATAGTTCTCTTCCCCTACATAAGAACATAGGATACTTCCTCTCTTGGAGAAGTATATGCAGGTGTTGATCAAGTAGAGACTTACTTGAGGAGACTTGAGTTTATAGCAAGAGTGATTGAAGCGAGTAGAGGATTGATTTCTAACTAAGGAGAGCAAGTACTGGAGAACTCTCCTCTTATGTATATACTATACACCTTTGTATGTATGTATTTGGACTGGTCCATGCTCAGTCCTGTCTTTCTACCTAATAAGGAAGCAGTTGGTGTGATAGGATCGCATAGAATGTCATATCAAATGACTCATCATCCGATAATGATCAGATGATTGGAATAATCAGATGATCAGTCATATGGACTGATCTAGGATATAATGCAGTGACTGACTAGTTCTGTCATGCTATAATCAATATAAAAATGGATAACAGATATCAATGGTATCAGAATAAGAAGATCTGAATAAGAAATACCACTTGATATTCGATAATGTTGCCACTCAGGTATGGCACCACTAATCAAGTCGTTAACCTCCTTTTGACCTCACAGGTATAGATCTCTGTGTCGATCACCATGTACTCGCTTTAAAACTCTTGAGGCAGGCCATCAATTCTTAGAGTCCTGAGCCTCTTGATGGTGAAGAATTGGTGTGTTGCTCCAACTTGAAGTTGGCTGAATCTACCTCCACCGATGCCAACTGGGCTTAGTTGAGCCATGGATGCTTGGTTCACCATGCAAACATTTGAGATAAATGCTGGCAGCACAACAAGGGATGGCTCATTCACCAGAATCTGCAAAAAGTTTACTGAGTTTCTTAATTTGGCAGCTCCTGGGTGGGGTTACAAGTGCAAAATGTACATCAAGATCCCTCTAGACTTCCAAGTAAGTCCTCTTGGGTTCAGAAAACACAGGTTTTCAATGCAAACAGATCATAGAACACTGGTATCTCAAGATAAAATATGGATCAACCATTGACTGGCGAGAGGCCACCAACCATCTGCAATGCAACCCATCCTTCTATGGTAAACCACGTTATGACTGTGCACTTGTTCAATTCACTTCAACAACTGTGGCATTTGTTTGTCTTGACCTGATCTTCACTTGCCATGTTCCCAAATTAGACTGGTGTACCCTGTCATATAGATCATGATCTCAACCTCATTCGTGTCAAAGCACTCCCTCCCTCCTCCTCTTGCTTCATACCTATAGCATCAATTATTCATGGTGCCGTTCTGGCTCCTGACCCTGAAAAGGAAGATGAGTTCTTTGTTTTCACTTACCTTGATGATGACATGTTCCTTTGTTTCAGGAGTTCGGGTATTGCAATCTCTGGCCCATAGAATATAAGTCATTGACACAGTTTCTGTCTTAATTACTCATTCTGAGGAATGGACTATTAATTCAGAATATAGTGTCTGAGTTGAGATTCATTCTGAACTCGTAATTCCACTTGTCATTGGCAGTCGCTTTTGCCTCCCAGATATATCTATTCATACCATCCTTGAGGCCCACACTGTCACTTTTGCTATCTGAACTGAACAATTCTGATTTGATAGTGTGAAGAGTGCAGAATGGACTCTCATGCGGTGATCCTAGAAGAATACTGAAGTTGATGCTCATTCCATTACCAAAGCTTGTTGTGCCTTCTTCATACAGCCTGTGTGCAGCTTCATACTTAAGTTTCTCTTGCTCTCCCTGAGCAAAGAAAGGTTGCAGAAAGATATGAGCATTTGGCATCATGGTGGAAATGGCTGACCAACCTTGTGTCCATCATCAGTCATCGGGTCTCTTGTTCATAGTCAAAAATTTCCTTGACAAGTAGAGGATCTGAATGAAGTGCTGTAGCAACATAAGATAGGCGGGCGTTTGGATCTTTGAGATTTCTCTTCTGAGAACAACCGGCCTTGCATTGTGCAATCTGGAAGGCATTCTCTCACTTGATATCATCAGGCATCAGAGTCTGCATGTAGGCAGTATTCTCACGTTCACGTGCCTATCTGAGGACAACAGATCATTGCTTGTATGGCTAATCATGGAAGGTGAAATTGCATACCTCCTTTTCTTCTGCAGTCAGGTTGGCATGCTCCTCACAGGCCTCTTTGGCAACCTGGGTGACATTGAGTTTCTGTGTATTGTGATGCTGGATCCAATAGTAGAGCTGCCAAGCAAACAGAGCTAATCCGGGTTGCTTCAAGATAGATTTGACTCAGATGGGAGGGGGGAAGGCTATATATCGGAGATAAAGGAAGAAAGCAATCAGCTGCAGCATGATAACAATCACAGAAGAGATGGACACGATCAGATATGCATGTACAGGATTCAGCTGACTTTGAGCCTTTGGGAAGCTCACTAATGGAGACTTCTGACTCTGCACAGTGGCTATACGCGTGAGTCAGAGTGGCAGTGTTAGAGGAAGGAGTGCTAGAAGATTGGAACATCAGGCCCAGGAGATCGTGGTCACTTCTCAGTTGGAAATGTCGACCATTGGCTGTGTAAGGGGTCTTGGATGGGGGCAGGCATTGCCCCAAAAGGTGGTTGGAGGAGGAAGCATACTGAGATGAATCCAAGAGCAGTCAATGTGATACCCATGGAGGGGTCTGAGGGAAGTCTTGGTAAGATATATTGAGGCAATGCCAAGACTGGGAGAGCTAAGGTAGCTGTCAGAGATCTCAGCCAGCGATAGCAATCAAGGAAGGGGATGGAGGACAGTGAAATCAGATGGGGAGAAGGAGGCAGCCTGGGAGAAGGCATGGCTACCATATTGAACAAAAGCAGGAGGGGGAGTGGAGGTCAGAGTGGGCACTATGTATGAGTGCAGCAGTCAACTGCAACTCATATTATGCAGGACATACCACAGTTGCCTTGCTGCTACGACATGCTGTCATATCCCGATCCGCAAGTCCGATCTCCGATGTAACTCCGGACGTAACTCCGTGAGTTTCGACTGACATTTTGTTAAGTATGCAATTCCGACTCTCGGACTAGTACTCCGCTTCTCCATTCTCCGTTCCTATATACGATTCACCCTGTATTTGATTTAGACCCTAGTTACCTTCGTCCCTGCGACTCGCTTGAGTGCGCAACCCTTCATTCCGCCGTTCCGTTACTTAGGTCCATTCTCCGACTCCGTTGACCCTTCCGAACCTTACCGTCCCGTTCTTGTTACGACCTCCTCCGTTCTTGTCCTATAGACTCCGAGTCCTACTCCGTATATAAACCCGCATGTATTCGTCATAACTCTTCAGTTCGAATATCAACTTAGATTCAACCCCTCTTCTGACCTCCGACTCGAGCTTTGCTCGTCCACTCCGACTCGACTTCGTTGCCAGTCAACGTTTAAGTCCGAACCTCTGTTCCTCCGAAATCCGGACCACCTCCGAGACCCAGGCAAGGGCGCAGCGCTCCGCTCCGAGTCGCTGAAGCCAAGGTCCTACACGCGCATATAACTCCGGAGTCACCGGAGTTGACCGGAGTTGACCCAGTCTTAACACATGCACTACAAAGAGTAAGAATTTCATTCACATACACTGTAACTGCATCATATAGAAATCTATTGGTTTCATTGTAGTATATTAATCATTACTCTACTGAATGTGATTCAGATGTCCTTCCCACATCTCTGATTTGAAACTACACCTACTCAAGGTTTAAGAAGTACGTGGATAGTACCAGAAAGTCATGCAACCCAGTGTTGCAATATCCCCACTTTTGAGAGCCAGTGAACTTGAGGACAATGACAGTGCCATACCATGGCCAAACAGCCATACCAGATGTGATATGATTGACGGCAAGGTTGATGGGAGCACTGCATGACAGACAGTCTGGCGAATACCAGACTTGAAGTGGACACCTGAATAATTTTCCATTCAGGCCATGTGTCAAGATAATACTTGCCGTTGTATCATTGAAGAAGTGCTGAGTGAGGAATGGCTGTGGGCAGACATTCCATGATATATAATGGCACTTAATACATACATATAATCCATGGTTTTTCTGATATGTCAATAGAATTAGTGCCATCTAATGCCCAGGTGAGCATGTATCATCCTCTGGTGAGAATAGGAGTGCTGCAACCTTGATGAACCTGGACTGGGGCTCAGAAGGGAGTGGAGTGGAGATCACACAGTGATTTCATGGATGCACGACAACATTCAGAAGGAAGCATGAGGGAACATATTCACTGTGGTGATGTGGACAAACCTGCGTCATATGCCACATTAGCCCACAATGATAAGGAATCAAATGTTTAATATAGTGTGTACGCTTCGGAGAGGCTCTGGGGTACAATACCAGGCAGTTCGGAAATGGCTGCACGACATGTGGGTTAAATCATGGCAAACTATGCCAAGCTCTTAAATAGGGGGGAAGCAAACAGATCATGGCATTATTATGAGCTTATCATGATTAGTCATACAATGTATGTAAATTATGATCCAAAAACAATATTATCAATGTGGTAGGTTTTTTTTCATTCTGGCTATTCATCCAGACTGTGACCAGCACATGCTCATGCAAAGTGAGTGTCCATCAGAAACACACATGATAGGTGAGCATTGGATCACCCTGAGCCTGGTCGCTTGGCTTGGCATGAAAAAGTTGCCATCCATATCATAATAATCAGGTGAAGTTGCATGTCTCATTACCTTTACAGGGTTGGATCAAGAGGCTGCCTAGGCTGACGCTGTGGTGTATCAAAGAAAACGAGGTGGGCACATGTCTTTTCTGGCTCCAGATTGGGTTATAGTACACTTTTATCAAGCCCACTTGCATTGATATCTTTCATCATTTTAGTAGGCATTTTTACGGCTCAGACTTGGTGACAAGCATTTGAATCCAGACCCTGACATTGCCACAATGTAGGGTATATAATGGGACCCACCTGGTGTGTTTTGACTTCTTATCTGCTTGTCTGAGCTCACTTGCAGTTACTTACACTTCTTGTCCTTGCTTTCTCTTGTGGACACTGTTCAGAGACCTCACTCTTCTCACCCAAATACCAATAGTGCCTTGTCCTGCAGAGTATCAGTATTCCGATGAGGACAGTGTTGGTGAACTTGGATCTGGCTCTGAGAGTAGTTTGGACCTTGCAGACACTGAGCCTGATTCAGAGAACTCCACAGGCTCAGAGGAAGATGTTACTATTTTACAGCTGCTGCCACCGAGTGCAAGTATACCTGAACTACATCATGTGAGTATTATTCTACAACTGTTCACTGAACTTGATGTTGATGTGTTGATCGGGCAGGCACTTGCACTGTGTCAAAAGGCTTTGACAGAGACATGTGCTAAGCTGAGGGACTCCAAGAAAGAGCTCCAAACCATGATCGCCTCCTTACCCCTGAGGAAGCACAAGGCCACCATCAATAAGACAGATTTGCTGAATGAGAACATTGTATGTATGGCAAAGAAGTTTGTCCTTTTACATCGCCTCTGGGTGATCGATGGCCTTTTCCCTATCAAGGCCAACCTGAGTCCAGATGCCAACCTCTTGAGTGCTGGCCATTGGAGCTCACTGGAGGACAAATGTAATGCTGTCCTTACAGAACTATTCTACATCATGCCTGTGCATTTGCAGAAGGAGGTAACCAAATATAAGTCCTTTGGCTCTGTGGTACATGATCATCTTCACCTTTTTTCGGTCCTTCATCTTAGTGGCTCATCTTAACGACTCTTCAGTTTACAAATACATTGAACCAAAAAAGGTTGAATTTGCTTCGCACTGTCAAGGAAGCCTCTGCTCTTGTCTTTGCTCCCCTAACACTACCAGATCCCACCATCCTCCTCTCAGCTACCCATAAGTGAGAGGATCTGGAGATGAAGCAATTATCCATGAAGGAGGGCTCGTACCATCGCATCACCCCTATTCTGTTTGTGGACCCTAATCAGATGAAACCTGATGGATTTCTCAGGAATCCAGTTCTCGTGAATGTGAGTTTATTGCTCTCTTTGATGTTTAGTATCCAAATTGGCAATGTTGCAGATCCTCTGTCTACTTCTCTTCAGCAAAAACATGCTCACCAAGGAGAAAGCTCATGGAGGACCCAAGGCCAGGGGTCACATTCATGGTGTTCATAATGTGACAGAGGGACTTATAGTATTGGCTGCGATCTTTGTAAGTTTCATGGTATCAATATACAACTTCACAATGTAATCTGTTCATTTCAAAGGCTCGTTACTTACTCACGTCAGATTCTGAGCTCCCATCTGTTGGTGGCGAATCCAAGATTCATTATGAAGACGATTATGACTTTTACCTGCAACAGTTGCTCAAGCACTCTAGTTGGGCCATCAGCACTGTTGACTTTTTCAATAAGCAACTTTTCAGCAACAAGAAATTATCTATGGAGCAAGTGGCACTCTCAACCCCAGTTCATACTTGGGAGGATGACTTCCTCAACAATCTCAACAATGCCAAAGGTGATGTGGTCCAGGTCCTTGGACAATCCAGTCCGAGACCTTTATCTACAATCTCTGATGTTTACCACTCACAGACACCACACTCATTGTCACCCTCATTTGCCAGTCCACTCAAATCCCTATCCTCTTTCCAGTTCCAAAGTGCAGACCCTTCAAAGACGACTGTTTCCAACTCCATGGTATCCATTCATAACCATCCAGGAGCATCACTCTCCTCTGTCTCCAGGTTACAGGTGAAACAACACCCAAATCAATAGGATGATGTGTAGTGGTCTGATCAAGAGTGACTAGCTCTGAGGAGATTGTTTGGATGGAAAGATTGAAATGAATTAAACTGAGGACTATCGAAGTACAACTCAGGTATATATACTACTTCATACTGTTTGTAACTATTTGTGTCCGGGTCTGTGTGCAACTGGTGTGCCAGACTTTATACCATAAAAGGAAGTATCTAGAATGACCGTGATTGGTTAATGAATGTGGTGCCATGTAGGCTGTGTGAAAGTAATAATATGATTGGATGAAAAGAATCGTACAACATAATGAGGCTGTGTATTGTGGCAGCCAATAGGAATAGGTTCCAAGCATAGGTTTGGCATGAGGCATGGAGAGTCTAGAACAAGTCTGGTGGTTGATAGATTGGAATGACATAGCATTCTTGTGGATGGTAGACTTGTTGATAAGATAAAGACGGATTAGATGGCATAAAGACAGGGGTTGAGGATAGGGGTTTAGGAGTGTTCATAACAACAGGTTGAGGTTGGCCAGATGAGTATCAGTAATAATCCTAGACAGGATCTCACAGATGGCCAACCAGCATCTGTGTCAGGTCCAAGGAGTTGCTGTGTTCTCTCAGGTCGCTGGGCACCGATTCTTGTTCATGCTGCAAATGCAGATGGAGCTCCTGACCCTGTTCCCACTGGGCCCATTGCTTGTCCTCAGAAGCATACTACTTGCACTTGTGCAAAGACTACTGGCAAGAAGTGACTTGAATCTACTTGTTCTTACCCATGCACATGTTTTGATGTTTGCCGTGATTTGCCACTGTTGATAGTGTACTTAGATCAAAGTGTCAGGCTGATATTATGTACCTAAGGACAATATTACAGTTTGCTTGTGTCGATCAATCTAGTTTAAGTCCACCACACAAATGAAGGACTGTAGCTAGTCATGTCAACAAGATTGTAGAACAGATTTAGCAATATAACTTACCAAAGTGCATCATACTCTCCTTCTGAATGTTATAATCCAAGAGAGTATGCCCATCCCCAAGCTGTTTTCTGGCAAAAATGAGGCACTGTTGATCTGGAGGAATGCCTTCCTTGTCCCAAATCTTCACCTTCATGTTGTCAATCATGTTAGAAGACTCAACTTCCAGCACAATTGTTTCACCAGCAAGGGTCTCCTGTTACAAACGCCTCAAACCTCATCCCATTTCCTACACCTTTCATGCCTATGAACCCAACAAAGTCTTTTGACAAGACCTTTAACCCAACATCTACCTATGTCATTCCAACTCATTTGTCCTTGAAGGACACATTCTAAATATAAATGCCTCATGTCAAACCTATGCTCGGAACCAATTCCTATTGGCTGCCACAATAGAAGCACCATATCAATAGGGAACCAATCGGATATGATCCTATGAACTTCCATCTTATAGAAGCTCGACGCTTCTCTTCCATTCACAAGGCAGTGCCTTATCTATGACTCATAACTTATCAACCAATGACAATTAGATACTGAGTATCGTACCACCTTTGTTACAAATGCCTCTAACCTCATCACATTTCCTACTGTTACGACAACCCCGGGTAGGGACTGGCGTTGACTCAGTAGCTCAGGGGTTCCGAAGGTTCTGAAGATAGGGGCTTCTGTCGAGCGACAGAGAGTCAAGGTTTTCAATGAGCTTGGGGTTCCAGCGTTCCAGGATAGGGGTTCTGAAGGTTCCGAAAATAGGGGTTCTTGTCGGAGGGCAAGAGTCGATTGTTCAAAGGGTAAGTACCCTTGTCAAAGGGGTTTCAAGGGTTCAAGGGATCCCTAGCACATTGTAGGGGTTCAAAGGGTTCGAGGGGTAAGTACCCTTGTCAAAGAGGTTT
>JBBPLQ010000959.1:0-12127 GCA_038089855.1 Royoungia palumana
ACCTTTCTTGACGAAACCCTCAGGTTGAACCATATAGATTTCTTCGTCTAACTCGCCAAATAGATAGGCGGTTTTAACGTCTAGGGCTTCGAGTTCCCAATCTTCCAATGCTGCTGTAGCAAGGAGTAGACGAACGGTTTCAAACCTGGTTACTGGTGAGAAGGTTTCCTCGTAATCGATACCAAAGACTTGTGTAAAGCCTTTTGCGACAAATCGGGCTTTCTTTCTGCCATCGCTTTTGACTACAAATACCCATCTTCCCTGGACGGGTTTGCGACCTTTGGGTAGATCAACTAGTTTCCAGACGTTTCGGTCTAAGAGAGATTTGTATTCGTCATTCATGGCATCTCTCCATGCTTTCTGATCTGAGTCAGATAGTTTGAGGATATCACGATAGTGTTTTGGTGTGGTGATCGTGATAGCTTGTGCGAAATGATGTCTCAACCATTGGTTAGAGTACATCTCTCCCATTGATTCGTCATTTAAAGTTTCCGCAACGTCTTGTTGCATAGGCTCTTCCTGAATCACTTCCTGACCTCGTTGTATATCTCTCTCGATTTCAAGAGGTGGTCTTTGACCATATGCGTTATCTGGCATCACTCGTGGGATTCTGATCCTAGTGGATCGTCTCTCTTCAGCAGGTGCTCTGATATTGGCTCTCTGTCTGAAGGTAGGACGGTGCTGGTGAGGCAGTGCCCTGAATTCCACTATAGGTTCTCTTTGTTGTATCGGTGATTGCCAGTCTGCGGGTTTAAGAGGTCGTGTCTCCTGATATTCATAATCAGGGAGATGATAGCGTTTATGTTGTGGCATATCATCTATATCTCTCCATTCGTTCTGTTCGTCTCTGAATCTCCCTGGTTGTACAGGTCTCTTCCGGTTGGAAGGTCCAGGTTGAGGTGATGGGGATTGAACGATGGGTGAACGATAATCGTTAGGTTCTGGAGATGATGAAGATGGGAAGTGTAAGGGTGATGAATCAGGTGAATCTGCGCGTTCCTTTCCTTTACTTCTGTTCGGATGAGATAAATCGAATAGTTCTGATCCAAGAGATGGTAGAGAAGTTTCCGTTTTTGGAGAGGAAGGAGTGGATGGAGATGATATGGGAGTATTATGCCATGATGGCCTCGACGATGTAGACGTATGGTCGTCGGGTGTTGATCTATTGTCGAAATTACGTGGATCGACATTTATATATCGGTTAGGGGGTAACGGTTCCGGTATGTCGTCCCCTGTTTGGATAGGAAGGTCGTTTGTAGTTGGTATCGACAGGTCCTGTCTGTCTTTACTCTTTCTGGAACATGATAAAAAACTTGACTCATCGAAGATGGCGTGTGAGGCTATGAACATCCGATGTCTGGTCTGGGACCAGAAACGGTATCCCTTGGTATGATTTTCATAACCAATGAACGTCATTTCTTCAGCTTTTGGTGCAAGCTTGTCTTTACGCATCTCTGACGGAATAAAGACGTAAGCCTTACAGCTGAAGATTCGGAAGTAGGATATATCTGGTTTCTTTCTTTCAAAATATTCGATGGGAGTTTTCCAGTTGAGACGACGCATAGGTTGTCGGTTATATATGTGTAAAGAGGTCTCTATGGCGTCTTGCCAAAAGATGTCTGGGAGACATGCATGATGGCGCATAGCATTTGCTTTCTCAAGTAAGGTTCTATTGAACCTTTCTGCATGACCGTTTTGTTGTGGAGTATGTGGGACGGAGGTTTCATGTTTGATACCTCTGGATGAGAAGAACGTTTTGACATTCTGTCCCATAAATTCCCCTCCTCGGTCTGAACGTACAGAGGTGATAGTGAGTCCGGATTGTGTTTCCAAGAAGGAAAACATGGTAACCAGTTGAGCACAGGTCTCAGACTTGTTTCGAAGAAAAGACAGAATAGCGTAACCGGAATAATCATCGATGAGAGTGAGAATATATCTCTTCCTGGATTGAGACTCCTTGGGCATAGGACTGACGAGGTCGGTATGGACAAGGGTAAGCGGTCGAGTTGAACACTTATTGGAGGGAGGAAATGGCTGATTGGCCATTTTCCCTTCTGCACAACCTTTACAGGGTGGCAGTTTCGTATCAGGAAGGTGAGGAGCACCAGATGTATTCTTTCGAAGTTGTCGAAGGACGTTCTGAGAGGGGTGTCCAAGGCGTAAATGCCAGAGGGTGACAGAATCAGGTAGTATTTGAACTGATGTCACAACCAATGGTTTAATCGAGGGTGACTGAAACCAATGTAGGTTGTTCTCTGTTGGAAATAAGGCAGAGGCCTGTATTACCAAAGATCCATCAGCATTCCAGACTTGTGTTCATCCATTTGTAATAGAGCATTTATATCCCTTCATGGTGAGAGAGGGAATAGATAAGAGTTGGTAGGAGGCATGAGGGGAGTACCAGACGTCATCTAAGATCGTCTGTGGCAGGTTGTTTGGAGATAAGATTACTTTCCCTGGACCATATGTACATAGATATTGTTGATCCTGAAGCAACAGTGGCAGATCGTTGTTCCTGTCCAAGATGAATAAAATCGGACATACAGTATATGGGGAAATGTGATCGGTACAACCACTATCCATCATCCAATGATGTGGTTTGCCCTCAGCGTTTCCAACGGTATAACAGCCAAAAATACGTTTATTATAATTGGAGGTTAAAGGGATCTCTCGTTCATCTATACGAGGTGGTCCGGAGAAGATTGCTCCAGACGCGGTATATATGGGGATAGGATCATCAGGATCCGTTGCTAACGCTTTACTCGCAGAGTATCTCATCTGCGGTGAAGGTGGTAAACCTTCTAATAGTTCTCTGGCAGAAGTGCCAGGAAGCGTCTGTCCCATAGGTAATCCTCCAAGTACAAACTTTTTACCTTTCTCCTTTTTCTTCTTCTTGTTGCGACCAGTGTTGGTTTCTGCAATCTCTGGTACTGGTGTCTCAGAGACTGTGGCCTCGAAAGTACTGAGGCGAAATGGTGGGGTAAGTGAAAGACTGCATGTCGCTGTCTCCCCATCCTGGTCCTGGTTCTGCAACAGTAGAGTCGAAATCTTGTCCAGTATCCATCTCCATATACGAAGGTTCTTCAAAGTCGTTGGGTTGTGGTCCAACTTTTTTGATTCTCACAGATAAGGATAAAGACCCTATTGCAGTATTGGCTATGGCGTTTGCCGTTTTCTTCTATTTCCTTCGTTCATAGTATTCGCTGGCGTTATTCCCTCCTCATCCCCTATAAGATTTTCCTCATCCTCTGTGGTTGTTACTGCGGGATGGACCACTGCTTTGAGGTTGCGGTGTTTGTTGTTGTTGGGGTCTCCAGGTATTTTGCCTAGGAGGACTGTTCCGTATTATGGCGGTCCTATTAATCAAGGGTTGAGAGGAGGTGGAGGCGACAGCAGATATGCGATGATGGAGTGGTCGGGAGTGATTTCAAGAGCGGGTATTCCTTAGGTCTATCTCTCCGAGTATAGTGGATTCGATGTCATAGACATCAATATCATCGGAGGCGGTTTGGATGAGTGTCAAGCGTATATTGCTCATGGAATCAGAGATGGCATGAAGGAGTAGTAACGCCTTCATTTCTCTGTTGAGGTTTCCCCCACAGGCGTCCATTTCTTGGAACATGGACTGGATTTTCTGGAGGTCTTCCTCCGCTTTGTGTTCCCTGATCCGATGGTTCATCAGTTTGGAGAAACTGAGGTACCTTCCTGCGAGTTCTCTAGTGCCATATCGTTCTTGAAGATGGTGCCAATATCTGAAGGTTTTTGACTCGAGGAGTTTATGAGTGACGATGGTAGTGGTGGCTCAAATATCATCTTCTTCCCAATCTTTGGGAGCTTCTTTCGCTAAGGAATAGTGCGAGGTTGAACATAGGATGGCGAGGACTTTGTTATCGGCGTCCTTCCAATCCTGGATGTCGGCGTGAGTGGTGGTAATAAGGGAGTAGTGCGCCGGTTTCAACCAATCTGCTTGATTGACTGTAAGGAGAAGGTGTTCAATCCGCATTGACCATTCAGCATAGTTTTCTTTTCCAGTGAGGAGGACGAAGTCCTTCATTTGGTAAGACTCAATCTTGTAAGAGTCGGCCTTGGAGAACTGGAGAGTTTGCTGAGCTGGTTGTTGAGTCATGGCTGTAATTGATTTGTTAGTAATGAGGAACTTAGATGGAGGAACCCCCTTGTTCGATCAATGTCTCCATTCCCAATATGAATATTACAAGATCAATTTACATCCTACGCTCTTTAGACAGAATAGACTTAGTCTTTTCCTCCGATACCTCTGCAGCTCTCCTTTTAGGAGGAGGATAGGTCAGATGACATGCTTCAGCATACGTCTTACCTTCCTTCATATATCTCTGAACTTTGACATGTTTTGAGTTCAGGGGATCAGATCTCCATTCTCGTCTGAGAAGAGAATTGATCCGTGAGTGGTACCATTGTTGAAATAGTGTGGGAGGTTCGTATCTGAGCGTTGCATAATAGGAAGGGTATGTCCCAAAAAGGACATTATTGTTACAAACCAAATCAAGAAGCAGCATGTTGATGTCGTCTTCCTCATTGAGAGGAGGGAAATGATCTCTTCGGAGGACTTCGAAACCGGCATCATGGCAGTAAGCTTGAGTGGTCTCGTCATAAGACGGTGAAGGGAAGGCCCAGCCCATTCCTTCATATACAGAGCTAAGGGGTTCATTTGGGAACATGAACCCGGTGGCTAATGATGATCCCATAGGTGTGTTGGTCTCTGCTGTCGTAAGGCAAACAGGAATTGAGATACAACTTGCGGGGATGTATCCGATTGGGTATGGTGGGACATTGCCAGCTCTGTAGAAATAAACTTTTCTGCCGTTGATTCTATAAGAATGTCTCTCCCTAGGAGGAGGCATCGGTTTCAAGGTCCGGAAGATGGCTGGTCGAATTGGATCCAGTTGCGTTAGGTGAACTGCTTTCTCGAGGTACGTGCGTTGCCGAAGACTCTGGGAGTCCATAAGGAGCTTCAACGAGATTGCTCGTTGATCCGGTGTTGTTTCTATTGGTACGATTTTGGTTTCTCCTTCCCATATGTGGGCGCATTTGAATCAGTTGTGGGGACGATTGAGAGGAATTAGGTCTGTCATTACTTCCAAATGATTTGTTTCCGATATTTGAGAGGTTTGAATTTCTTCGAGCCTCTGATAGAATTCGGGAATCATAGGGTAAGCGTTCATCGTAGGGTGGAGCAGGTGAAGATTTGTCGTCGATTTGTTGGTTGGATTGGAGTCGGTTTAAATGGATATAAGCAAGTAAATTCTCTTGGTCACGATGATGGATTGGTCGGCCAAGGGTACTCCAATTGGTAGGTATATCGGCGAAGTTGTTCCAATTATGATGGAATCCTGCTTCCGATCGTATGATGCGATGGTGGATGTGAGTGGAGGAAGGGTGTAGTCCGAAACAAATCTCGTCGAGGGACAGGTGATTATCATAGAACGGACAGGGTCTGTGAATCGGTTGGATTGAGTTAAGGGTGCGTCTATAACACTCCCTAGTGCCACAAGGAATAGAGGAGTCTCTCAGAAGTTCTGCGGATTCGACGGGTGCAGATTCTGAGGTAAGGCGGGCTCGCTCGATAGTGGTGAGGAAAGGTCCCAGAGACAATTGATTGGACTGATGATTCCTTCGTCTGGATCTCGTAGGGTTAAAGGCTGCAGGTAGTGTCAGTTGGATAGTTTGCTGAAGTGGGGGAGTTCTCAGAACGGGAGGTTCTGGTGCAGCACTTGTCGAGGCAGAAGGCTCTCGAGAGGTAGAAGTCAATGGGAATGGGGATCTCGCCAAGGGAGTTCTCGGCGGAGGCTGACTAACCGTATTTGGAAAATAAAGGTTGTCAAAGCCTATAAAGCAATGATAAAGTCGATTAGCGATTGTGATTCAATAATCGAGAGAAAAATGACAAATATGGGGTTCAAATGAATATGCGAAGTATGAAACTATTGCGTCCTCATCACAGTAAATCGTGATGGATGCTCGTTGATAAGTTGGGTGAGTTGTAAGAACGATCCTAAAGGATTCGATCAAACAAAACATCACCTGAACGAAACACATGGCTTCGAAAGTCTCCATGGCTGAACCAAGGTAGGTGGTGATGGGAATAGGGTACGCGTAAAGAATATGCCAGCCGCTTGGTTAACCAGGGCTCATAACCTAAAGAACTGGTAGGTTCTCTTTTCTCTATGCAAGTGCGTAGGATACTTCCTCTCTTGGAGAAGTATGCGCAGGTATAGTCAAGTAGAGACTTACTTGAGGAGACTTTAGAGCGAAGCAAGAGTGATTGAGTAGAGTAGAGAGTAGATTTCTAACTGAGGAGAGCGAGTACGAGGGAGCTCTCCTCTTTATATACGATACAGGATTGTATGTATCTATTTGGACTGGTCCGTGCACAGTCCTGTCTTTCTACCTAGTAAGGAAGAAGAGTATGCGATGGAATCGCACTACCTGTCATACATGTTTAGTAAGTATCCGATAGGGTCAGTAAATGAGTCATATAAGATGACTCATAGTATGACGTATGAATCGCAAATGATTATCCAATATGAAAATGAATAATATGATATCAGTGGTATCAGGATAAGAATATCTGAATAAGAAATACCACTTGATATTCGACAGTTAAAAGAAATAAGCTAATCTACATTCCACACTTTGATGGATTGGTCAGCAGAGGCAGAGATAATGTGGTGAGCATCAGGAGAGAAGGTGACAGAAGTGATGAGAGCATTGTGGACCTGAAAGGGACCTCCTATCAGCTGACCAGTGGTTGCATCCCAGATTCTGATGGTCCTGTCATGAGAGCCAGAGACAATCCTGTTCCCATCAGGTGAATAGCCAACAGATCTGATCCAATGTGTGTGCCCCTGCAATGGATTTTCTACTGGCTGGCCAGTGGCTGCATCCCAAATTCTGATGGTCCTGTCATCAGAGCCAGAGACAATCCTCTTCCCATCAGGTGAATAGCCAACAGATGTGATGAAATGTGTGTGTCCCTGCAATGGACTTCCTACTGGCTGGCCAGTGGCCGCATCCCAAATTATGATGGTCCTGTCATATGAGCCAGAGACAATCCTCTTCCCATCAGGTGAATAGCCAACAGATGTGATCCAATTTGTGTCCCCCTGCAATGGCCTTCCTACTGGCTGGCCAGTGGCTGCATTCCAAATTCTGATGGTGCTGTCATGAGAGCCAGAGACAATCCTCTTCCCATCAGGTGAATAGCCAACAGATGTGATGGAATCTGTGTGCCTCTGCAATTGACTTCCTACCAGCTAGCCAGTGGCTGCATCCCAAATTCTGACGGTCCTGTCATGAGAGCCAGAGACAATCCTCTTCCCATCAGGTGAATAGCAAACAGTGTGCACTTCTCCTCTATGTCCATGTAGGGTGTAAATCTCTGCTGGCCAAGTATTGCCTGCTGCCATTGAGGCATGCTTTGCCAGTTGATGACCCCAAAGCTCACAAAGTGGTGACCTGAGGGGGGTCTGAGGCATGGCTGACAGATACAGGTGGGAAGTGGATTGTCTTAGTACAGGAGAAAATACTTGAATGAACCGGGATGCTTCAAAACCAAGCTGGGACATTTCCTGGTCCTACCACCAACACTTTCAGTAGTGCCTGTTAATAGCTCACACTTAATCTAACCTTGCTTTGGGTCCATTGTTGAAGCACCATGCATGTTTGTTGGGCAGAGGAAATTGATGATGGTGATGAGTGGGAGAGCAGGCTTATTACTTCCAGCCAATAGGGAAAGAAGATCTTGAAGAACAGTCCAACTTCAGTAAGTATGTCTGGGGTGCAGTCATTTTGTTGCAGATGGTCCATCCAGTGCAGGCAGGAGTATGACAAGTGGGGGGGAATGTTCTCATTTATCTGGTGTGACAGGTCATGTACTTTGCTGTTGAGCATCCGGGAATCAGAAAGGCTACATATATTAAACTGGAGCATCCGGCGCATGCAGGCAAGCAATGCTCGCCCGAGAGTCAGGGAATGCAGGGATGGGAATGGGACGTGGAAAGATGAGCTACATCGAGGATTGCATAAGAAGTCATAAAAGGAGGCATGAAGCGGCCGGACAGGCTTCCGGTCATCATAGGTTCCATCCAGCAAGGGCACGAGGGTCGAGATGATGAGTCAAACATTGACTTGGCTACCATCAAGGTCGCCGTTGAAGAGAGCCGAAAGGGAGGGAAGGAGAGGTTCCTTGAGGGCAAGCAACACCCCCATCACCTCGATAAACTGACGTTGTTCGGATTTCGACTTGAACGACTGCTGTAGTACCGTCACGTAAAGACCATCCAGTGGGTAGTCATCTTCAGTCATGTCGGTTTCAAGGAGTAGTTCGAGTCGCCGCGATGGCTCTGGTCCAGTGGCACCGGATCCTTGGATGAAGTTACATGCAATGGCTGCCCACTGGAAGAGATGCTGGGAACGATGAACAAGGGCTCTACACCAGTCCTGGTTCGACAACTCGAGTTCCGACGAACATTCGTGAAGAGAGTGGCGGACAAATTTCTCAATGTTGGCATCGACCAGTTGCTCTGAGATTTCGCTCAATCGTTTATGAACCAACCAGGGACCTGGAGCAAGTTCATCAAGGATGTCGCTCTCTGGTCGAGTAGTGATCAGAAACCGCAAGTTGGAAGGGAATGACGTCTCTTCTACTAGCCTATGGATGGCAGGTAAAAGTTTCCAGATATCTCGGTCGCCACACTCGTCAAGGGCATCGATGATGACGATCAGGGGACCGACAACCTGGATTTGCTTGCCAGGTTCGATAATAAGCTGTTCCACTTGCTCACTGGGAACTTCAGATGTCCGAAGTGATCGACTTCGCCCCATGACCTTCCATAGGGCGGACTTGTACTCAGCATCATGGTCACAGAGATCCCTCGCAATCGTGCTGAACAGATTCGTCGCGTTGCGGCCCACGATGTCCCTTGCGAAACAATACGACGAGACGAGCCTCTTCTGCCCCTCGAACCATCATGCGATTGAATGGGCCAATGCAGACTTGCCCGACCCCGCGACGCCTGTGAGAAGACACACCTGCGGAGCATCGTCTGCAGGACTGCTAAGAGTTTTACGAAGGTCCCATAGCACGTCCTCGCGAGTCCCTGCCAGACAACCTTTATCTGGATTGTACCTGGCGCCTTTCACATATGGCATGTCGTGCAAATCCTTGTCCTTCACTATGAATCACACATGAACACCCAAGTGCGATTCAAGGCGGCAAAGCTTACTATTGTGCTCGATCGCGCCCATCATATGGAGGACAGTAATTCCGGTCTGTAGTTCAACTCCCTACATGAACGCATCCCGGAGCTCTTGAAGTTTCCTCTCATACTCCCCGATCTTTGTATTTAGGTCCGAGAATGTATACTTCACTACACGAGTCGCTACACAAAGCAGTGAGCAGGAAAGCACATAAAGATGTAGATGATCTTACTGGAGGATTTGTGCTCGGCGTAGTCGGAAATGAAGTAGGCACACTCCATCACTTGTTGAGTCAAGAGCATAAGGGGTCGGATGCGTGTCCTGATTATCATCAGGGGGTCAGCTTCTTGAATGAATGCCAAAGCGTCGCCCATGGCACCCGCTAAGCGAGTGATTTCCTTCTTGCGACCCTTGTGAGCAATAAGTACCTGCGTGAATGTTGCGGGTATCAGGAACAACGCGAAGACGGATATGACTGAGGACCGGACCTTGTGCGCAGCTGAGATACTAGACCATGCGAGCGAGGTAGATGGGTGAATCTACGGGACATGAGGCACTGATAATGTAATGAGAAAGTAGAAAGTACCTCTGCGATGCTAGTCATGATCTGGTCAAAGAGTTCGATCCTCTGCAATAGGACATCCCATGTGGTCACAAACGTGTTCACCTTGGCAGTCAATGTAAACTTCAGCATGAAATCTGCCGCAGAAGAATTGGCACCGGCCGCCACAGAAAAGAGATCTTCTTCAAACACTGAACGACATTGCTGTCAGCATAAAATGACATAGCATCCGTCATACCGCTGTTCCTCAATTTCGATATGATTTCTCCGACAGTATAATTCAGACTTGCAACAACTTCATCCCGTAGCCAAGGCTGGCGGTGGTTTCGGTGAATCTTGGCGACGAGAACAGACGTATCATTCCCGTCGCTGATACTGTTGAGTTACTTTGCGTGCTTCAAATGGTATCTGCTCACAAGCATATCATTTCATTCCATAAAATACCATTCTTGGTTTGCTTCTTCTTTTCCGTCGCACTCACTGGCAACGTATCGCCCAGTGAGAACTCAATATAGTATCGTTGTGGGATGGGAAAACTAGGGGTTTCTCGAGGACGAAGCTCGATACCTGGAAGAGGATGAGCTAGCATGGAACAAGTTCCAGTGTTTATAATCCCACCTGTGATAGCGATGAATTTTGACCTACACCTGGGATCAGCCAGTCAACGACAAACATGTAGGAATGTGTACATAGTTGGATTTGCGATGCAGTGGTCCAATATACGACGCTGGGAGTGTATAATGAGGTTGCGATTGGGAACCGGCAAACGTACGTGGCTATTCTATGCTCACTGTGCGACTTTCTTCACACAGCCACCGAGTCCAACACTCTGCATAGTGCTGTGGGCAGAATTGTTTTGATGCGGAGTCTGCTGGTGAAATAGCAGAATGGCAGTTGGCAGAATGGCAGTTGGCAGAATGGCAGAATGCGGCAGAATAAATGTACTACTGCTAGAAACTTTCGAGTCCGTACAAATCAGAGATATGAACTACTGTGGTAATACAACACCATGCGACGACAGTAACGCCTGGATATCCCACTGACCACTGTCTCCTTCTGACTTGTCCAACAAAGAAATGTCCTCGACAAAACTTGTGGGCGAAGTGCCTTTATTGATGATCTCTAACTCATTCCAGCTATACACTTGGCCTTCCAGTACCTTGTTTCCGTCAAGTTCGAGCTCCGGGTCCACCTGTGGGCCAAAACCAGATGACCATGACTCGGACGCTGCCACCACTGTTTCTTGTTTCTCATGTTCGAGCGCATCAAAAGCCCTGCTCAGTTCTTCATCAGTAACCGTCTCAGGACCAGCAAGGTAGTCCAATTGATCATCAGATTCCACCTGTGTGACGAGAGGAGGGACCCAAGTGAAGTTTTTAGTCAGGTTGTCAGCAAGTGCTTGGTCAATCCCAAGCTGCAATCGTGTGTGCATGTGTGCATGTCCCCGATGTGTCGACTTTCCAGCAGTGCGGTCCATTTTGTACAAGTGGTGGGCATAACTTGAGCGTAGCTTGCTCAAGCCTTCGAATGTATCGACTGTAAGATTACACCATTTGACTGATTGTGTGCTGCCGAGACCGGAGAAGTACCTCTCAACGTCAGCAGCATGTGGCACAACAGAGTGAAGAATGATGGCCATCACCTTCAGAGGGCATTGCTTCACTGTAATGGGAAGCTGTTCCCACCATTTGAGAGCATTGGCATGTGCTCCTGAAAACACACCAGTGCATTTTTGGTATTCCTTGAGGTCCTGAAGAAGAGATTTTGCTTCGGCTTCACTCCATCGCCATTTCTGTGCAATAGAAAGGGCTGTCGTAAGCATGAATTCAAAGTTGCAGCCATTAGCAACCTGCGAGGTGGCAAGCTTCCGACACATTGGGTGAAGATATAAAGCGAGTGCGTGATGGTTAGTGTTCATGGCATGAAAACGATGGTTGAAGACGTGCTTTGCATGCATCCAAAAGCCAGCATTAGCGGGTCTCAAAGTAGAAAGTTGAGTAGCTCATTTTGTCAAAAAAAGTATGACGCTGCGAAAAAAGCTCAGCAGGAGTTTAAGCTCCAACCGAATTCACCGCAACTTTCCGAGCTGCAAATTGTTCCCCGGTTTTTCATTAGACCAACACTACACTAAATGACAGCCTGAGCTGCAAAATCCAAATCCAATGCCAACGCTGTTACCACCAAATTACCCGGAAGCATCTGCTGGGATGGTGTCAACAGTATCCGTACCGATCGATTCGTTCAGTGGTGTAGGGACAACGAGTCTTCTCGTTTGAAGCTCTTCTCGGATTCCACACAGGTCGCCAAGGAAGAAGGACGATCGAAAGA
>JBBPLQ010000960.1:0-12126 GCA_038089855.1 Royoungia palumana
AAAAGCTCAAAAACCCTTTCCATCATATAGTTGTTTTAAAATGGTCATATCTCCATGGTGTGTGAACCAAATCACATGACCCAGGGAGCAATTCCATAGCCAAGAGTAAGTACCATTTATGACTCCTCCAAACCTAAGCGAAATTCCCACAGTGTTTGGCAGTGCGCTTCGCGCACTGCTGTTGCACTTAGTATGGAAAGGGTTTTTGAGGTCACTGTATGTGGGGAGACGAGAGGGTTTCTTTAGAGTACGTAAGGGGCGGAGAGACCTAACAGTAGGGTCGTTGATTTGATCCCAGTCGTGATATCTAGACCTGGAACCGTACTGTCTTCTTTTCTCTCGGCGTGAGAGTGGTCTTTCTGCTATGGATACGTAAGATGGATCCACTGACTCGGTCCTTTGTCTTTTGGGGATCCGGTGCAGGGGTAGTACTATGGGAGACGGAGATCTCTTTGGGCTTAAATGTGACGCGTCGCTCAAGGAAAGGGGGGTTAGAGGTGTGTCGAGGTGGAGAGAAGGCTCTGGGCTTTCTTTCTTTATAAGACTGATCGATGAACGAAACCTGACCCTTGTACCACGTGACCCTTCTGCTTCTTGGGGGTCCAATAATGCGCTCTGCTGATCTAACTCGGGGACTAGGCTGGCGCGACGAAGGGAGCGGATTGCTAATACTGCTCTTAAGAGCTCGTCTTCTGTCGCGTGACTGTATCTGCCCCAGGGTAGGTGATGATCTATAACAAGAGCGGAAAAGGTGGCGGCGTCGAGGGGCTCTGATGGGGAGTATCTCCTATCTCTAACAGATTCTCTCAACTGTTGTACTTCTTCATTGCTGGCTGCGGGGAGAAGGTTTTCGATAACCTTATATAAGACTTCGAGGTTAGCGGATGTTGAGGAGTAGGGGTGCACTACGCGCGATAGGTTCGTAAGTCCTTCGCCTAGCATTGACCTCTTTAACACACTTGTGCTTTAGGTAGGGCTTGGGGTGCGTGGGAGCATTACCGGGCTTTGTGCTTCAAGCGGAGTGAGGTAAGAAAGAGTTTAATCAAAGTGAAACAACACCCAAATCGAAAGGATGAAGTTTAGTGGTCGTATCAAGAGTGACCAACTCTGAGAGGATGATTTGAATGGTAAGTGTCGAATATCAAGTGGTATTTCATATTCAAATATTCTTATCCTGATACCACTGATATCATATTATTCATTTTCATATTGGATATTTGTTCGCTATTCATACGTCATACCATGAGTCATCTTATATGACTCACTTACCGATTCATCGGATACTTACTAAACATGTATGACAGATAGTGCGATTCTATCGCATACTCTTCTTCCTTATTAGGTAGAAAGATAGGACTGCGCACGGACCAGTCCAAATAGATACATACAAATCTGTATTGTATATAAGAGGAGAGCTCCCTTACACTCGCTCTCCTCAGTAAGAAATCTACTCTACTTCAATCACTCTTGCTTCGCCCAAAGTCTCCTCAAGTAAGTCTCTACTTGACTATACCTCTGCATACTTCTATAAGAGAGGAAGTATCCTACGCTCTTGCGTAGAGACAGAGAACCTACCAGTTCTTTAGTAAGAATCCAAGTTGATTAAACTGAGGACTATCGAAGTACAGCTCAGGTATATATACTACTCTATAGTGTTTGTATCTATTTGTGTCTTGGTCTGTGCGCAACTGGTGTGCCAGACTTTACACTATAAAAGGAAGTATCTAAAGTGACCGTGATTGGTTAACGAAAGTGGTGCCATGTAGGCTGTGTGAAAGTAATAATATGATTTGAAGAAAAGAATCGTACAACATAATGAGACTGTGTGATGTGGCAGCCAATAGGATTAGTTTCCAAGCATAGGTTTGGCATGAGGCGTAAGGAGTCTAGAACAAGTCTGGGTTAAAGGTGGGAGGAACGACATAGCGTTCTTGAGGAGTGAAGACTTGTGATAAGATAAGATGGGGTTAGATGGCATAAAGACAGGGGTTGAAGATAGGGGTTTAGGAGCGTTCGTAACATTGCCCACCATGTCGTCCACGCTGTGAGGCTGCGCAGACGACCACACCATCGTGTCCAGCCATGCCTTCGTTTGCGGATAGAAAAGATATTGTCAGAACGACTGCATATATGGACGAGTCTGTACAGGACGTAGCTGCTGCCCTCCCAGCTGAATGCCGAGAACGAGCAGAACAGATGAGAAGAGTGCCATTAAGGTCAAGGACGAGGAGTTTGCGGGCCCTTGTGGGGTCATTCAAAGTCTCCGACGGCTGTTGTGAAATAGTAAGGTATTCTGGGTTGGGTCCAAGCGGCTCAAAGGATGAAGACATGTCCGGCGGAGGCGACGCGGCTTTCCGTGGAGGGCCAGGTACAAGAGGTTTCTGGGGAATTGGGTTAGACCCCATGAGATTTGCACGAGATGTAGGACGAGAGACATAGGGTAGAGGGGTATTCATCGCATGTCGCTGATGTGGATGATGTCGCTGCGGCGAGTTCCTGTCTCCATAGCTCCAGATTGTACCGGTCGCGGCCTCCAGCCCCATAATCTCTCCACGAGCTAGAATATGACGATTCACCACGCCACCGCTCATCATGGTTCTCTTGTCCGTACGGACGTCGTCAGGGCGATAGGAAGTCGGCACGATAGACTCACCTTGCCAACAGTTGAAGCTGGGTTGATAATGTCTTCTGCTGTGATCCTCACTATATGGACAGCTATATCTGGGGCCCCAGCGAGAATCAACGTCGGCGGTTAGGTGACATTGTGAGTCTACAATACACAAATTTGTGTGAGGATCCAAAGCGCTGTAAGAACAGCATCTTGAGGTTGAACCCGGACGAGCTTGAGCCTGGTCAGGTGACAAGCCTTGGAGCTGTTTGGGACTAAATGGAGTGGCATTGCAGGTTATGTCACGCTTCTCGCACATGCTTGTCCCTTTTAGACGACTGGTCACGAGTTGATTTTGGTACTTGAACTACAGCAATGAGTGGCCCCTCTCCCTCTGCGCACACCAAGCGTGACTCCCTCATGACCGAACTCGCACGTGGCACATAGTCCCACCAACAGCCACTTCAGCCTCATCTGAACATCCTAGCACTCGACCACAAAGTGCCAACAACGCACCCAAGCGTTCTCGTCCCACGTGGCCCATGCCGCACTCGGACACCAGCTGCTCGCCGCACAGGCCACCAAGACAGAGCTCGAGAACAAACTGCGCCAAAAGGACGTCTACATCGAGCAGCTCGAAGGCGACAGACGGTACCTCGCCGAGCAGGAAAACACCGAGCGCAAGGAAAAGGAACGGGAGCGCGAGGTCAGCCTGGCGGACAAGGTGCGTTCTTACATTGCGGGCAGTACCTCGGGGTTGACGGCGTCGTGTAGATGGTGGCCGAAGCAGATTTGAGGGCGCTGAGGGAAGGGTTGGCAGCCCTCCGGAACGAGCATGCCGAGTTGGAGGCGTCCTACACAGTTTTGAGCTGCACGCATGCGCAGCTGGTCGCCACGCAAAAGGTGGATGCGTCAACGCTGATGCGAAGAAACGCAGAGCTGGAGCAGGAATGTGTGGCGTACCGGGCGACAGCCGAGGAGAGGGAAGCCACGATCAGGGTGCTGCAGCAAAAGTTGGACGAAGTGGAGGCGGCGTCTGAACCGATGGTCTCGAGACGCCACGAGAAAGAGAATTGGGGGGTCATCCGTGACGAACTTCATCGCCAAGCCTCGTATCTGCGCTCTCTTGAAACGACAAATGCGAAACTGAATGCAGAGCTAGGCAGATACAAGGACAGACATGCGAACCTCGAGGTTCTGCGGGAGGAGAAGCGGATGTTGGAGAGGAAGGTGTCGGTGGTGGATGAGCTGAGGGAAAAGGTGGTTTCGCTCGAGGCGCAGGTCGAGGCAGCAAGACGAGAATGACAGGAGTGGTGCGTCGTATGTTTTGTCATAATGGACTTTTTGCAGACGTGATGGCACGCAGGGCAAATAGATCAAACGAGGTTAGCACGCCTTCGAAGCCTTCGCTATCGGTTGTCCAGGGTCTCTCTGAGCTCAGGTTGACGCACGCACGCGTATTGGAGGAACATGGGGCCAACATTGCTGTCCTCAAGACGTGCAAAGCCGAACTCGGACGCATGAGCGAATCCATCACAGAAGCTCAGGAGACGATAGGACGACTACGGGGGGAGGTGCAATCACTCAAGGACAAGGTGACGCAACGTGAACAACGAGCTCAATTGGCCGAGAGGGAGATCGGATTCCTGCAGGCCCTTGTGGTGCATACGAACACTCGAGCTGCAACGTGAATCTCGATCGTTTTTCAGGTGAGTTTCACCGCCGAAGACCAGGCAACTCGGGAGGCGGCCACTCCAGAGAATGGATGCGTACAACAACTCGAGCAAACGCTGTCAGAGTACAAAGCTACTAATTTCCAACTACAAAATGCGCTGGATGCTATTGACAGCGAGGACGGGACGGATGGGGTGAGGGTTTTGCAGAAAGAGCTGAGAGAGCAAGTGGAGCACCACAAGGATGCAGCTGAGGAAGCCACGAAAGGTAGGTGTTTGATCCGCGATCGCGCCACTCATCCTGACAGGATGTAGCCCTCAACGAACTCCACAGCATAGCCAAAGTACACGAAGACAAGGTGGAAGAGTTGGAGCAGACATTGTTTGAACTACGAGGGAAGATCGGTGCCGGGAACCATGTCCTGCCGGGGATGAGGGTGCTCTGTCTGCGTGACAATCTGGCACAACAGTGGAGTGACCTCCGACAGTCGGTGATGGATCGTCTCAAGAACGAGAATGAGGCGCTGATGAAACGATTACATGAACTCGAACACAGCGGGGTGGCTGACCCACAAGCAGGAACATCGCGAAGAGAGGAACTTGTCCCACAGGAGAGCTGGGAGGTGGTTCAGAGAGAAAAGGAACAGCTGGAAGAGGTGGTGAAGCAGAAGGAGAAACGGTTGCTCCGACTGCAACAGGTATGTTCTGTAGCTCCAGTCCCGGTTGTGAGTTCTAAGGTCCTTGGCCAGGTTTTTGTGGCCAAGAGTGCCGAGTTTCGGGAGGCAATCGCAGCTATCCTAGGGCTCAAGCTGGCATTTTATCCCAACAGGCAAGTGAGGGTGACGTCCGTATACGACCTGTCTGCCTCATTTGTGTTCCAGCCTCTGACCAAGACGAGCACGGATGGCGATGCGCGAATGCAGCTCGTTGCACAGGGCGAAGGCGGGCCACAGGATCTGCTGCAGCTGATGCGCTATTGGGTCGAGGAAGAGCAGTGCATACCTGGATTTCTGGCGAGCATGACACTGGAGTGCTACGACAAGTCGAAACGGTGATCTATCGGCGTATTTGTATAATAATATAATACTGATCGCTGCCATTTTTTTTCGACGTGCTACCTACGTGTGTCTGTCCTTGATCCTACGATGGCTTCTCACTGAGCGTTTGATTGCTGCTGGGACATGCACTCGATATCATTGTCCAACCGATTCGGAGTTGAACGTCCGGGATGTTTGTGCGTCGCGCGCTGACAGATAGTTCCCGTCCTGACGCTGGCGAAACATGCTTCACCATTTGTCGCGCTCCGTTGCGCAGGCCATGTCATCTACCGTCGCTCTGTCTCAATTGTCAAGCCCGGCATGCGGTCGTAGTCAAAGGTGCGGGAGAATATGACGCGTCGACCTAGACGCACTTCTGTGCACAAACGCGTACGTCCAGCTGTCAGGCTGGCTCGATGCCGCACGGGACTGGTTACACGCTGATGGGACGTACGCCGCCTATCTCGAATACGCGATGCGGGACCAAATCATGTTCTGCGAGTTTTGGTGGGGCAGAATTATCGGACAAGGTGGTGGCGTAAGTGGGGTATTTGGCGGAGCGTCCGATGCAGGCGAGGTCCGAGTTGATGATCGCGGCCGGGGCAGTGGCTGCGATGGTCGGACGTGCACCAGAGATCCAGCTGCTCATTCGCTGCCAGTGTGCACTGCCTTGACAGCCGCGTTGGGTCCGCCAGGCTGGCCAGTTCGGTTCTTCGACCATCTCTCCTCTCATCGTTGCACTGAAAATACAAGTATTCAATTTACCTCGAAGGATGAATTCAACCAAGTATGTGTATCCGTTGCCTTGATATTATTTCTCTAGTCCGCTGACTGGGGCCTAGGGCAAAGATATTTACTATCGCAGGTGGGTTCTGACACTACTCGGCTGTCTCATGCTGGTTTGATCTTCTTTCAGACATTGAACTTCATACTCGGCTAAAACCCAGAGTCTTATTGAAGAAGCAGTACTACATCGAGTTCTCCTCAGGCAATACGTTGCGATCAACGAAGAAAACAAAGCATGGAAAGGACGGTATTTCGTGGGATGAGACCTTCTTCTTGTAAGCATACGTCCGTTGCTGGATACCAGAGAGCTAAGTGGTGTCAGTGATGCGGACGACAAGGACGAATTCCGTGTACAGGTTTACCAAAGACACCGTTTTCCACGTAAACAGAACGAGCTCGTCGCAAGTCTCACTTCTACCTTCGGAGATGCGAGGATGAAAGCAAACAACAACGGTACGACGAACCCTTGCAGCATATTTCACTGACCAAACCTTGTCGACAAAGTGCTCGAAGAAGCTCTTCACAAGGATCCCACCGTGGCTTCTAATTCTTTGGAGGCCAGTTTTACATTGAAATTGACATTGACAGAGACCCCTCGCCAGGGCCAGCAAGCAGACGAATTTCAGGCCCGCGATGGTGTCAGAGCGACGAAAGAAGTGGTGGATGCGATGCGTCCCACGCTTGACGCGGTCGACCACGTGACTTTGGCGTTCAACACAGTCAACCAGGTTGCGGGCAGTGTACAAACATTCGAGACCACTTGGGACGTTTTTTTGACACGAATTGAGCTCTTTAACAAGATCGTGGGGGGTATTGCGCAGGTATATAGTTCCTACTTCAGCGTCGCTATATGATCAACCTCTGATTGCGATAGATTCACCCATATGCGTCACTGGCCTGGTCCGTTGTGTCGAGCGTGAATCAGGTGAGGTCTACTCATTGCGACATCCCTATGCGATTGCTGATGATCACAACGCTCGCCGCAGGTTCTCGTAAATCAGAAAAATCGCGATGATCAAATCATTCGCTTGGCGGGTACCATGAGCGACGTCTTTGCATTCGTCAATGATGCCGACCCCTTGAAGGCTATCCAAACACACGTCGAGCCACTCAAACTCCTCATCAAACAGGTGATAGAATGTTCGCATTTCATTCGCGACTATGCTGAGGACAAGGGGTTCCGTGAGGTCGTTCATTACTGTATGATGTCCCTCGCTCACCTCTCGTACAGTTGCTCGAATGGCGAGTAACACCTTCTCGGATGTCGATGCGAGAATCGTGGAGTACCGAAGCAAGCTACTTGACCTCAGAGATGCCTTCCTGCGCGGAGTTACATTGCAGACTGTAATTATTGTCGGTCATATGCAGGGTGTCATCGTGGACGCCGGTAGGCTCAACTTGTTAGTATCCTTGTCGAACGCTCACGAATGTGAAATGGAACAGCGGAGAAGATCACTTTGAAAGACATACCATATGCGGATGGTGCAAGACACGACCAAACAAAGGGCTGTTTGCCAGGGACTCGCGAGGCAGTCCTGCACAAAATTTATGAGATGCTCAACAATCCCACAGAAGACAGACCACGAGTTTGTCTTCTTACTGGGGTCGCGGGATCGGGAAAGTCTGCAGTGGCTCATTCGATCGCGCGATGGTATGATGGAGAGGAGAAGCTTGGGTCTTCGTACTGTTTCGCAAGGGCTGACGTCGCGACCCGGAACGCAAACAATCTGTTCAGCACGATTGCACGGGACCTTGCCGACCACGACCGTCAGTACAGGTCGGCGTTGTGCAAGATTGTTGAAGCAAATCGGTCACTTTGCACGTCGAGAGTGCCCATGGAGCAACTCGAACGGCTTATCATCGAACCTAGCAAGGATCTACGCCCTGTCGGACCTTTAGTGATCATTATTGATGCGCTCGATGAATGTGGTGACCAAGCTAGTCGTCGCCAACTTTTACCTGCACTCTCTAGGCTTATAACGGAGACCTCATTTCCGCCTAACCTTCGGTTCCTGATTACGACTCGCCCGGAAAAGGACATCGTTGATGGACTACGATCGAATCCACACATAGTTTACAGGGAAATGGGGGATATCTCAGATGAGAGTGCCGAACAGGACCTCGAGGTGTTCATTCGTCATTCCCTTGACCAATATTCATCGGAACTGCAGTTAGCCGACCACGACTGGTGTCGACTACTCGTTGATCGCTCGCAACATCTCTTTCAGTGGGCAGCGACGGCATGCAACTTTATTAGAGACACCAGTTCAACTGGACTGAAACCATGCGACGGGTTGCTCCAGCTGTTAGGAAATGATGGGACTGAGGATGGTCACCCGCTGGATGGACTTTATCAGACGGTTCTAAAACAGCTATTCAGATCGGAAAAAGCACGAGACCGATTTCGTGAGGTGATGGCCGTGGTGCTTGCGCTCAAGGAACCACTGCGCCTTCCTTGTCTTTCCATACTTCTCAATGGGCACTTAAAGGGGCGAGCAGAGGTTCAAGCGGTTGTCTCGGTTCTCGCATCGTTGTTGGACGGGGCTTCCAATGACCACAAGCCTGTCCGGCCACTGCATGCCTCGTTTTACGATTTCCTACGTGACATCAAGCGAAGTACTTCTGATTTCCATGTCCCGACTCGTCCCCAACATTCTCTCACCCTTGCGCAAGCATCGTTTGCATGCATGCGTCGGATGCTGCGATTCAACATTTGTGACCTTTCTGACTCGCGGATCCTCAATTCTGATGTTCCTGGCCTACTTGACCGTGTGAATGAAGCCATTCCGCCCCATCTCTTGTACTCTTGTCTCTATTGGATGGACCACTTGCATGGTGTTCCATGTAGCCTAGACCTGGTTGGCGAAGTCACACTGTTCTTCAAAACCTTCTTCTCTTACTGGCTTGAAGCAATAAGCCTGCTATCCCATTCGTCAATATTACCCATCTCCTCTGCTCTAGAGACTTGCAGCATGCTTCAAGATTGGATCCAGCCCAAGGTGAAAAAGGAGCAATATTATGGCTGGTAATAGATACTGAGGACATTTACCAGGACCAGGATATCACCAGGCTTGCCTGGGAAGCTATTCGATTCATTCAAGTGTTTGCTCCTGTGCTTAGAAGATCCACACCCCATCTATACTTGTCAGCTATGCCCCAGACACCTGGCAACTCACCACTTTGCCAGCTTTGGGTAGGCCATCTGTTTAAGCATGCAGCACCCACTGCTGGGCATCCTACCAACTGGCCAGCAGATATCCATACCCTTCATGGCCATGAGGGTAGTGTTACATGTGTTGCCTATTCACCTGATGGGAACAAGATTGTCTCTGGCTCTTTAGACAGCACCATCAGGATGTGGGATGCAACCACTGGCCAGCCAATAGCAGGTCCATTCAAGGGGCATGAGGATTATGTCAGATCTGTTGCCTATTCACCTGATGGGAACAAGATTGTCTCTGGCTCTGATGACAGCACCATCAGGATCTGGGATGCAGCCACTGGCCAGCCAATAGCAGGTCCATTCAAGGGGCATGAGGATTATGTCACATCTGTTGCCTATTCACCTGATGGAAACAAGATTGTCTCTGGCTCTGAGGACAGGACCATCAGGATCTGGGATGCAGCTGCTGGCCAGCCAATAGCAGGTCCATTCAAGGGGCATGAGGATTATGTCAGATCTGTTGCCTATTCACCTGATGGGAACAATATTGTCTCTGGCTCTTCAGACAGCACCATCAGGATCTGGGATGCAGCCACTGGCCAGCCAATAGCAGGTCCATTCAAGGGGCATGAGGATCATGTCACATCTGTTGCCTATTCACCTGATGGGAACAAGATTGTCTCTGGCTCTTCAGACAGGACCATCAGGATCTGGCATGCAGCCACTGGCCAGCCAATAGCAGGTCCATTCAGGGGGCATGAGCATTATGTCAGATCTGTTGCCTATTCACCTGATGGGAACAAGATTGTCTCTGGCTCTGAGGACAGCACCATCAGGATCTGGGATGAAGCCACTGGCCAGCCAATAGCAGGTCCATTCAAGGGGCATGAGGATCATGTCACATCTGTTGCCTATTCACCTGATGGAAACAAGATTGTCTCTGGCTCTGGTGACAGGACTATCAGGATCTGGGATGCAGCCACTGGCCAGCCAATAGCAGGTCCATTCAAGGGGCATGAGGGTTGGGTCACATGTGTTGCCTATTCACCTGATGGGAACAAGATTGTCTCTGGCTCTTCAGACAGGACCATCAGGATCTGGGATGCCGCTACTGGCCAGCCAATAGCAGGTCCATTCAAGGGGCATGAGGATCATGCCACATGTGTTGCCTATTCACCTGATGGGAACAAGATTGTCTCTGGCTCTGATGACAGCACCATCAGGATCTGGGATGCAGCCACTGGCCAGCTAATAGCAGGTCCATTCAAGGGGCATGAGGGTTCTGTCAGATCTGTTGCCTATTCACCTGATGGGAACAAGATTGTCTCTGTCTCTGGTGACAACACCATCAGGATCTGGGATGCAGCCACTGGCCAGCCAATAGCAGGTCCATTCAAGGGGCATGAAGATTATGTCACATCTGTTGCCTATTCACCTGATGGGAACAAGATTGTCTCTGGCTCTCATGACAGGACCATCAGGATCTGGGATGCAGCCACTGGCAAGCCAATTGGAAGCTCATTGCAGGGGCATGCCAGTTCCATCACTTCTGTCACTTTCTCACCTGATGGTAACTACATTATCTCTGCATCTATTGACCAATCCATCAAAGTGTGGAATTTGGATCAGCTCATTTCTTTTGGTCATTTTAGTCAACAAGATGGTTGGATCTTTTCTCATGACCTTTGTTATGGCTGGGTTGCTCCTTGGTTCAGACATTCCTTTTACCTTCCTTCTCTGTTTCTGGTTATATCTCAGCACAGAACATTCCAAGCTGATATTGGTGGTTCAGTGTCTGGAGAGTCTTGGACTAGTTGTTGGAACTTATACTATGTAAGTCTGCCTCTCCGAATGGTACTGTTACCTTCAAGTTTCTCATTACAATAATGGGCTTGCAGGATATCTACAACAAGCTCACAGATATTCTTATTTGCTATGAGGTAAATCGAGTCTACTTTTAGGACTCAAGATCACTGCTCTTACTGCTGAATTGGACTGCCGACAGCATTTGGCTGCCATCAAGAGGGACAAGCTCGCTGCTTTGCAACAAAAACTATTTCCTGACATATCACACGAACTTCGCTTCGCACGAGGGGGCCTCAAGACATCCACAGCTCGTATCCACAAGATCCATCAACAGTACCATGCCATGTTGGCAAAGATCACATCGAGCATTGCACAATGTCAAACCGAATTACTTGCCACTCACCATTTGATCGCTGAGTCGGATTGGTGCGCCGAGAAGGCGCTGATCCATACGCTGGAGAGCCTGAACAGAGATATCCGACAGACTTCAGCATCCATATCCACATATCTTATTCGCCACAGCCAGTCTCCCGATACTGAAGAACGATGGTCTGCTATGGAGCATGTTGCCAGGTCCCTCCCTCTGTCTCTGGTGAGCTGCTTATGGTCGTTATGGACAATGTCGCCCCACAACGTGGCTCCACAACTGCCAATCGCTTTTCGGGCCTACCTCGCGTCCTACTTACACTCAGTCATTTCCTCGTGGGCCGCAGACAGACAGGCGGACAAACTGTTCGCTGAGATGTATGAACGATCGTGCAAATTAGGCAAGTTCCCCATTTTCAGTGGTATTGACAGGGTCGTCAACGATACCAACAGAATCGCATACTTTTACTGCCGATTGGCACTCGCTAACGCACACTCACATGGCCGCCAGCACTGATGACGAGCTTGACGACCTCGTCTTGCATGCCATACAAGGTCTTGCGGACATCGCCGTGACAGCTGGTTGTGTCGTTTCTGCATCCGAGGCAGAGTCCAAATTGTCGCCCAAGTTCCGGAACAACATCTCATCTATGGTCATGATCGCTGAGAAGCTGAGGAAAAGGATTG
>JBBPLQ010000961.1:0-12096 GCA_038089855.1 Royoungia palumana
TACCTACCTACCTTCCTATCAATCTATCCGTCCATTACCAGCATTTCCGACGACCCGACCGACCTTCCAACACCTTTCTGGCCCCGATCGACCGCTCCCGACCACTCCTATCACTCCTCCTGCGCTCAGACTTCCTGGAAGTCACTCCCCTCACTCAAGACTTCATCCCAGACCCACTAGGGACCCCTTGGGACGAATCCCAAACCTCGCACTTACTTACCCAACACCCTAGCTACTCCCATTCAGCTAGCTTTTGGACTTTTCAGTGGTATATATGGGAATTGGATCATCTGGATCCATAGCTAGCGCTTTGCTCACAGAGTATCTCATCTGTGGTGAAGGTGGTAAGCCTTCCAGAGTTTCTCTGACGTTTTCGCCAGGGAGCACATGTCCCATAGGTAATCCTCCAATCACAAACATTTTACCTTTCTCCTTTTTCTTCTTCTTGTTGTGACCAGTGTTACGTTCTGCAGTTTCTGATACTGGTATTTCAGAGACTGTGCCCTCGAAAGTACTGAGGTGAGATGGTGGGGAATGAGAAGGACTGCATGTTGCTGTCTCCCCATCCTGGTCCTGGTTCTGCAACATTAGAATCAAAATCCTGACCTGTATCCATTTCCATATATGAAGGTTCTTTGAAGTCATCCGGTTGAGGTTTGACTTCTTTAATTCTTGCTGATAGGGGAATTGAACCTATCGCAGTATTGGCAACAGCATTTGCTGTTTTCTTTTGTTTCCTTCATTCATAATGCTCGCTCACATTGTTTCTGAAACAACACTCAAATGAAGTGAAGTTTAGTGGAAGTGAAGCTTATTAGGCTTTTATGAGGTGGTTTGAATGGTACAACTTCAAGTTGATTAAACTGAGGACTATCAAAGTACAACTCAGGTATATATACTACTCTATGATGTTTGTATGTATTTGTGTCCTGGTCTGTGCGCAACTGGTGTGCCAGACTTTATACCATATTTGGAAGTATCTAAAGTGACCGTGATTGGTTAATGAAAGTGGTGCCATGTAGGCTGTGCGAAAGTAATAATATGATTGGAGGAAAAGAATTGTACGACATAATGAGGCTGTGTGATGTGGCAGCCAATAGGGTTATGAGTTGAGCATAGGTTTGGCATGAGGCGTAAAGAGTCTAGAACAAGTCTGGGTGAAAGGCGGGGGGAACGACATAGCGTTCTTGAGGGGTGAAGACTTGTTGATAAGATAAGATTGGGTTAGATGGCATAAAGACAGGGGTTGAGGATAGGGGTTTAGGAGCGTTCGTAACACCTGCTCTCGCTCTCATCTTCTGCCGCCCGCTGTTACGAACGCTCCTAAACCCCTATCTTCAACCCCTGTCTTTATGCCATCTAATCCCTCTCTATCTTATCAGCAAGTCTATCATCCACAAGAACGCTACGTCGTTCCAGTCTACCAACCACCAGACTTGTTCTAGACTTCCGCCTCATGCCAAACCTATGCTCAACTCCTATTCCTATTGGCTGCCACATTCACACAGCCCTATATATATTCCGCCAATCGGATATGATCCTATATGCTTCTCAACTTCTCTTCCATTCCAAGGCAGTGCCTTATCTATGACATCATTCATATCTCTTATCATTCAATGACAATTAGATACTGAATATCGTACCACTTTCTTTTTTAGTATACTATCGTAAATACGACCACACACAGTGGACACTATATATACCATCATGTAGTAGCGTACTTTCCTCAGTTTAATCAACTTTGATATCTTCCATTCAAATCATCCTCTCAGAGTTGGTCGCTCTTGATACGACTACTAAACTTCATCCTTTCGATTTGGGTGTTGTTTCACCCGCTCTCTCACCTGCTCTCACTTCAAGGCACTCATCACTTTAGCCATTCTCACTCTCGTCTGCTGCCATCCGCTCTCTTTGCCCACTCTTGCTTACACTTGTCTCTGTACCTGCTCTCGCTCTCGTCTTCTGCCATCCACTCTCTCGCCCACTCTCACTCTTGCTTGCACTTGTTTCTTTGCCCGCTCTCGCTCTTGTCTGCTGCTGTCCACTCTCTTTGCCTGCTCTCGCCTGCACTTGTCTCTGTACTCGCTCTTGCTCTCGTTTGCTGCTGTCCACTCTTTTGCTCACTCTCGTTTGCTGTCGTCCACTCTCTTTGCTTGCACTTGTCTATTAGTGTACCTGTTTGTGCTAGTGCCATTAATATTATTGTTTTATGTGTGGTCAGATGTGGTCAGATGGAGAGTGATCCAGATAGAAGCAGGTGTGACGAGATCTAAAACATGTTATGCATTTGATATGTAGTCAGATGCAATGAGATTTGACTCGGGTGTACGTTGAAAGTTGAGAATGGGTCAAAATACCATGACGTATGAATTTTACAGACGTATTGAGATCTCATAATACCTCGTTCTGCCCCCTCATATCGAAAATCTCAAATAAGTCTCACTTTATAGGGAGATTATCATCAGGTATTAATACAATCTCAACACGTTTTTGGTTGAGATCTGGTCACATCTGGTCACACCTGGTTACAACCAGTTTTCACTGGGTCTGAACAATGTACATACAGGCAATACATAACATTTCCACTCATCAGAACAATTAGATATGATAATAGTTCGAGTACAATTCATTGGGAATACACAACCAATAAATACTGCATTCAGGGAGCGAAAAAAATAGATACCATTACATTTCGAATACGCCCCGAAATTTGATAGAATTGTATTTGTACAGCCCTCATAGGACGAAGTGGCTTGGCGAAAGACTCTAAATGTTTGTCAACAAAAGACACTGAAGGAACACCGAACGTTCACATACTGATATGTTGCGTTTACCGATCCACAGGGGAATACCGAGTTTGTCCATGCTAGTTTTCATGATCGACAACCGATTCTCATCGAGCATGTCTCAGACGAGTTCCGTGAACCCAACTAACGTACAAACCTTTCTTATTCCTAGCTGGATGAGTGATGGTGGCAAATAACCTGTCATCTGCGCATGGTGGCGGCGGGCATCACTTTCCATCACTGTACACTCCAGGTTGAGTGCGACTGAGATTTGGTTCTCGACCATCCAGACGATGAAGTGAGCACTCGTAACAGGATTTATGTGAATCCCACGTAACTCTCCTTTATTGATAGCATTGCGATGCCTCTGTCGAATGTTTGGACTCCCCGGCGGATCTTCCCAAGCCTCTGGGTGCGTGCTGGTAACGACTAGCAGACACGATCTTCGGGCTGATGGAACAGTGACTCGGTGAGATCGTTGTGAGACATCATAGTCGGCCGCCGTATGAAGGAGTGATGGAGCAAACACCATGCCTTGCCAAAATCCTAAAAGCCTTGTGACTTGTACTCCAACAGGTTCCTCCGAGCAATTATGAGGGAAGCGCTAGGGTCCGAAATAAAAGACCAGAACGCTGAAGTACAAATAGAGAGGTGACGCGGTCGTATGGTTAGAAGACACGTGTATATCGCGGGGCAAAGGGTTTCTGTGCGTCAGCGCCACGCGGTCATCCTCAGAATCATACTTTCACCAGCCAGCAATGTTGTCCAGATTCCGTCAATTGGTGGCACGAAGGAAAGGTGAGTTGACAGTCAAAGATCGATCAGATGATGAGACTGACGAGATAGAAGTGGTGAGTGGAGATGTTGCTGGGACCGAGATTGACAGGGCCGAGGCAAGGGAACGGGATTCGAGCCAAGATGACCGGGAGCAGACGATCAAACTCGAAGCCATGATGCCGAAGTCGGAGACTTATCCGAAAAGGGCCCTCACTGCCATCATTGAGGAGCAAGAGAGTGATGTGGTATCAAACGAAGGCAAGGAAAAGGAAGAGAGATCGAAAGATGATGGCCAAGAGAAGACGATTGAAGGTACGATACTGACACCAGGAATTCGTGAAAACAGAGCTTCCATTGCGAAGCTGATCAGAATCCATGATCGAGAGTACATAACTTCAGTCGTGCTCATAGCGGATGGGAAGCACATCTTGTCTGGTGGGGAGGAAGGAAAAATCCGCTGTTGGCGGATTGAGGATGGGCAAAAGGTGGGGTTGTCGATGGACACGGAGGATGAAATTTACGATGTTGCGGTCTCGCAAGATAGCAAGTGGGCAATTAGCGGGGGAAGGCAGGGTCTTAAGGTCTTTGATGCGCAGAATTGGAGGATGGTCAAGAGCCTGGATGGCCACACAAGTGCCGTGAGAAGTGTGGATGTATCGCCGGATGGGACGAAGATCGTGTCGGGATCGGATGACACAACCGCCCGTCTCTGGGCACTCTCAACAGGCGAAAAGCTGCAGAAACCAATTGTGCACCACCATCCCGTGGTAGCGGCAAAATTTTCTCCGAGTGGGCTTCTTTATGCCACTGGGACCTGGCATCACTCATCCGTCCGAGTCTACGAAACTGATGATCATGGTCGCCTGTTCATCGATTTCGAGATCCATGTTGGTTCATTGAACAACAAGTCTATCGCCTGGCATCTCGACAGCGAGCATCTCTTTGTCGCATCAACAGATGGCTATGTTCATCGTCTTGATGTGTCCACCGGGAATGCGGTCTCGAAATGGCGCATTTTCAATGATGATCACCCTCGGTGCCTCGCCTTGGCCAGTGACGGTACATACATTGCAACTTCCGTCGGTCCATTGGTCTTCCTGTGGGATGCAGTCACGTATGAACAGATCGGGTCTTCAATGAGACATGCCGACATCGTCGAGTCTTTGGCCCTATCTTCAAATCATGGCGTGGTGGTGGGTGTGTGCAACACACTCGCACTACGCGACTTGCGCAGCGTTCTTCCCACTCGATACTATGTAAGTGTTTCACCAAACACGAGCCGTAACTTTTCTCATTACAATCAAAAGGCCACTCGCGACCTTTACAACAAGCTCACGGATCTTCGGAGCCGCTATGAGGTCCACCTGCGCCAGCTTCAAATCGCCACTCTATCTGCTGAACTGGACCGCCGGAAGCGTTCAGTCACCGCCAAGACGAACAAACTTGCTGCTGTACGCCAAGAGCTCGCCCAATACCCTGATGTATCACATGAACTCCTGTCCACGCGCCACAGCCGCAGGGCTTTCGAAAAGCGAATCCACGAGATGCATGAACAACAACATGTGCGGCTAAGAGATATCACGTCGGACGTTGCACGGAATCAACCCAAATCACTTCCCATTAACCATTCCATTGCAGACTCGGACACGTATGCCGAGAAAACACTCATCTGGACTCTAGGAGGTCTAAATAAAGATATCCAACGGATCTCAATGTCCATGTCTACGCATCTCATCCACCACATTCAATCTCCTTGCGCCGCGGAACAATCGTCTGCAACCCAGCGTGCCTTCAAATCTATCCCACAATCCTTAGCAGAACGCTTACAGACGGTGTCATGCCATGACCTCCCTTTCTGCTTACCGATCGCATTCCGAGCCTACTTCACATCCTATTTATATCCAATTATTTCCTCGTGGATCATGAATGAACAAGCAGACAAGCTTTTCAGCGAAATGTATGCCCGGTTACGCGATTCCGGTAAGATGTCAATTCTCAGGTGGTATTAACAGAGTTATTAACAGTACCAACAGAATCTCAAACCTTTACCAGCGATTGGCGCTCGCTGACTCACACCAATATGCCCACATGCCCCAATGACGAGTGTAACACCCTCGTTTTGGATCCCATACAGGGTCTTGCAGACATCGCCGTGGCAGCTGGTTGTGCCGTTTCCACATCTGACACCAAGTCCAAGCTATCGCCCAAGTTCAGGAACAACATCTCATCCATGGTCACAACAGCCGAGAAGCTCAGGGAACTGATTGGAGAAGCACCTGAGGGTGATTTCAAAGTCATCATGGTTCGTCCTGCACAGATATTTGACGAGAACTCGATGGTGGTGGATTCCGATAGAGGTCGGGGGGTAACAGCCGAAAGACCACGGGGGAAGAAGGTTTTTTGCACTACGGGTTTAGGGATGGTGAAGGAAATCGTCCAGGCAGACAGGAATACCCTGTCGAAGTTGACAGTGGTGAAGGCATCGGTTGTTCTGCAGGAAAACAGACGGGGCTGGTAGACGATCATATCTCGCTTGATTCGTCGGAGATTTCACTCGGTGCACGATAAGGAAGTAGTCTTTCGCTTCCAATCGTGCTCATCGGGGATTGACGTCGATCGACCCCGAGGGTTCTTAGGATGGTTGTCTGATCAATTCAATTGTCTATACATTGTGTATAGCTCCATGGCGACTCTTCCCGAGTCACCGCAGTTCCGCTCCCTGAAGTCGGCTCAGGCGGCTGCGTACTGACACGCGAAAAGACGTCGGTTACCAATGACAAAGTAGAGCAGTTAGAAACTACCGGACAGACACGCTGCCTTGCGAAACTTGCAGCGAAATGCCCTCTGTTTCTTCATCTTCCTCGCCCTCGGTCCTGTCGTCCGCGTCAATCTCATCTTTCCCCGGCGTCTCCCGGCACCATCATCCCACAATCCTCCCACCCTTGCCTTCTCGTGCTTCATGCCTTCTTCTCCATGTGCATAAACTTGACGATCTCACACCAGCCTAGGGCGTAAAATGCTGTATACCAAGAACCAACCCCCCGATAAGTTCCCACCAGGAAAGGATATGGCGCCCACATAGAACGCATAGGATCGATCTATGACCACGTGCTGTTACGAGTACGATATAATATCGGGTGGTATATGGATCGAGTGCGGCAGCTGGCTCCACGCCGTGTGTGAAGAAGGAATCGGTCGCGCAGGCGGGTCGGTCACGGTGTAGGTAGCTGCTCGAGTTCACGAATGCAATGACTAGCGACTTTCGAAATTCTCAGGTGTTCGACAAAAGTACGATGGAGGCAGACCTGGTAGTGCTAGTGTTACCGATGTTCACTAAAAGAGGCTGCTCGTGTGGCAGGCGTACGTGCTGTGCTGAGCCTCAAGCCTGCCTCACCCCGTGCCATCACGGAGACCATTCTTCGTTCACCAGTTCAACACTGCTGCTATCCTTTGTGACATCCTACAGAGCCCTCCGGGCCCATTCTCCGACCTCTTATCAGTGGTTTTGCATGTGGTTGAAAACATGCCCCGGCCCCAGTCCTGCCCTAGAGGTGCTCAAGCTGACCCAACGGGCGGCTCGTCTACTCGGCCGATGTCCCGCGATCCTCTGAGACGGAAGCAAATGATCCTCAACATGATAGAAATGCTCTCCGACCTCAATCATGACAGCGCATTCGAGACTGGTGGGCTCTCTTCTTACCAACCATTACGCGTCTTTATACCCCATTAGAGGTCAGCTCTCCACCAGTGGGTGAGAGCCTGCGTGAGTCATTGCATATCGGCGACGGTCATCACATTTAATGAGGTTCTGACAGCAACCTCTGACGAGAAGCCGTCACACCCTGGTGCAGGGAGGTTCTTCAGATTCGAAAAGTGCGTCCCTCTAGTTACCCGAGATAGGCATACCGACAGCTCAACCTCTTCCAGGCGTATAGAAAGCTTCGATAGAGAGGTACGGGACTCCTGTGTCTCCCTGGCCGGCTTCTGTCACTCACACTCCTAGCTCAATTTCTTTGCAAATGCTGCACGTCAGTTGGGGAGCTCTGTTGGGATTCTCTTCTCCACACTTAAGTTGCGAGAACGGTTAAGAAAGATCTTATTTCTGTTCCGAGAGAACGCAGCGAGCTTATATCCTTCCGAGATCGCACGACAATCTCCAGATGCTTTTCTCCATCCAAATTTCGTGCACCCACTGCGCCACGGCCTTTGGTGCCGCCAACAAGCACCTATCGTGAGCTGCGCTTTGGAAGGCGCTTTGGAGCTTGATACGTTTCCGGCCCAATTCGAGAGCCTTGCCAAGGATGTCGCGACATTTCTCCATCGTCTCAATGACTTTCCAGAGTTCATCGATATCATGATGGTAGCGAACCATTCCATACAGTGCTTCGAAAGTGATTTGAAAGTATGTCGAATTTACTTTTGTTCACTGACATAGTTTTGATACGCTGTATCTAGTATTGGGCGTCGTGTCTGACCGAATACAAATGTCAGCGATAGTATATCGTGATATTTTTTTCTGCACATCAACATTGACATACTTTTTCATTCAGCCCAGTTTAGCTCATCAGCTGTGCAGCGCTACGTACATGACATCGCTACGGAGATCGGTGATCACATAGACAACATTGCGGGCGTGTTACAAATGTTCATCGAGATCGGTGCGAGTGCAAGTGTCATGTCAAAGTAGTGTGCTGATATGCCACACAGGTATCCCGACAATCAGACTCCGTGAGCAAGATGCTGTATCGTATCTGTTGAATGTATCTACCGTGGCGACCTTCTTCTCAGTGGTTACAACAATAGCGTTAAGGTTCTCATACAGTACCGGCAATGTCTTAGCAGATTTGGTGAATGTTTTCTGGTTTTCGTCATTAATGTTCAGTATCGCGGCTGCAGTGAACAGTCTTCTTGGGCTAATTTGGAAGCAAGCCATATAGTAAGTTCTACTCCCGAGCACTGTCCAATCGACTCATTGACATCATCGAGTCGCTCTCCTGAGCATAGGATCCCATGGTGGATCATTATCTGGATCAAGCAGTCCCCATTGTTCTTCGTGATGTCTGTCATTTACTTCTTTGCTGGACTTGTGCTATTCGCATATTTGTCCGAGCAGGTACGCAGACTTAATCCACTGTTCTCATGGCTTTGCGCTTAGTTTTTTTAACAGGGACCTGTAACCTCGACGGTACTTAGCGTTTTGACGGTAAGTTCATCCCCTTGACCATTTGCACTCCGCCTGCTTATTTTTTATGGTAGCCCGTTATAGCATTTGGTCCAGTCGCATGGTTTGCGTTGGAACAATGGATATTCATTGAACACAAAAGTCAAAAGTGGCTTAAAGTGGCTATTTCGGAAATAACTGGTTGTTTGGGCAGTGCCAATTGGATTGTCAAGCCCAAGCCGAACGAAACACTCACAATCGCCGAGCCCGTTCAACCTGACCCGTCTACCTGTTGCTTTCCTCAGCCTGCTACTTTGCATCAACAGGAACCTACCCCGCTAATATCCAATTCTGAGGCTGTCCCCTCAGTTCGTTCAGTCCCCGCCAAGAATGCACCATCGGGTGTTGAAGGGCCCCTGGATGAGTCAACTGTAACTCATCGTTCTGATGCTCGACAACAATTTGTAAGCGCGGACTATTCTGTAATCACACTGCAGGATGCACCATCACCTCCCGAGTCTCCTGTTGTGCCTACGGGTCGATCTCCAAGTCACAGGATAGGCGTGCAGGTTGCGAGTTCTGTTGATAAACTGAAGGAACTCGGTATTTCACAAGAAATGGCAGCTCATCAGGCTCTCGTCAGGCACCTTCAGTTCTCCCCTAATGGCCGATACCTGGCTACTTGTAGGTAAGTGATATGTGGACCCGTCCATACCGATTTGACAATGCTATCAGTTGGGACCGGACATCAGTCATATTCCGTGTTGGGGTGAGTAATCTAATAAAATGTACCTGCCTCATAGCTGATCCAGTGCCTCAGGACAGCTTTACTATCCACCGAATACTCGTACAAGTTCGAGGATTCATTCGTCAAGTTGCCTGGTAGAGTTCTTTTTTCTGCTCACTTTTCCGTCTAATCTAGCCTTCCTATGAGGTCTCCGAATAGTAGGATACTCCTTACTCGCCTCTCACGTGCGGTCAAAGTTTGGTCTGAGGTCAGTTCATTTACCTCTTGATCAAAAGTAATCTTGACAGATCGAATAGGATGGAGTGTGCAAGAAAACGATAGATCGGAAAAATACGATTCAATCCATTTCGTGGCTTCCTACCGGAGATGGTAAAATTTCACTCTTCAAAGGCTCCGCCCAATATTGACCGTCGCGAGTAGCTTTCTTGTCTGTCGAGGGCAGCGACGTTGTGAAACTGGCGCGTGTCCTTCATTCCAGCGAGTTTGTGATTATGCTAATGTATTGTCCTTCATCACACCTAGGATCTTCATGGAATAGTTTTGGACACCTATAACCTCGGACAAGTTCGGTTAAGTAACGTGGTTGTAACGCCGGACTGCTGCCGATTAATTGGTGCTGGGTCATCTATAACGTCGCCTAGTGGACCCCAACCCAACCGTCGTACTAACGTAGTAAAACATATAATTGGTATGTATCTCGGGGACGCTTTGCGTTTCCTATGATTCACTCCTTCTCATAGTGTATAACATGCACGCTAGACGAAGAGAAAGGTGTGTGTGGCGTTAAGTATTCATCACTCAAACTTAATCCTCCTAAGTCAAGCACCGTTGATAAATGATGTTTGTGGCATTACCATATCACGGAAGGCGCGAGTTGTTCTGATATCACTTGAGAGAGTAAGCTCGCCTTGGCTGCATTGGCCCACGTACTACTGGTAACTCTACTTTGTTCAGGCTGCTCCTCAGCTATGGAAGCTCGAAGTCATAAGAGCTTGTCAAATAAGCCTGACTTGGAAGCGTTCATTTACTCTCAGGAATCCTGTCGACATTATAACTCCATCTCATTTTGGTGGCAAAGGCGATCAGTTTGTCCTTTGTGCCACAAAAGGCTGGTATCTTTTCTGTATCCATACTCCGTGATATCTAATTACTAGTTGTTATCATTCCAGCCGGGGATGTACACATCTGGGATTGTGAGACAGCAACCCTACTACACCGCATACGGCCTCAGAGCTCTCCCGGCGGCCTAGCGTGTCTCGCATGGAATCATGCAATAGAGAACCCTATGATGCTGGCAATGGGAAGTTATGACGGTACGATATGTGTCTACTCAACAGGGCCATTGTCGGATGGTTCGTCAGAGAATGAGTCACAGAGCAGCGATGCAACAAGTTAGTCGGTACATACGCTTCGCATTTAGGGGATGTCCACGATTCCGTCGTTTTTTTTCGCTTTTTTCTTGTTCTGAACGACCCGGGACTCATGATGGGTATTTGGGGTTTTGGCTCGCCTTTCTTTGACATGTACTATTTCCGTGTCTCCTTGTGTCTATGTATATAGTATGCCCTCCGCTTGTTGTTCCTGTCTCCCTAGCCTCGAGCTTCTATTATAGCATGTCACGCGATGGCATCATAAAAAGCACCCTGACTTATCTTGCAACCTGAAGGGGACCTGGTTCTAGTAGGCAACAAGATTTCAGAACCTCGTCCTGGTGACGGGTCCTCGCCCATAGATCAATCCTCGCTGGTGAGGAAGGCGTATGAAAGAGTTGTAGATATTGCTAGTCGCCTGAGCAACTTCGTGGCTGGGTGCGTCGAAGTTGATGTCCGATGTGATTGCTAGGACCGGATGGAATCACCGTCGGAAACGTTGAATCGCCCGAGATCAGGTCACCGTCGACCTCATCACTGGTCGCAAAGTGCTCGACTGCGCACCGGGGTGGCTCCGGTCATGACTGTCGACTTGTGATTCACCCGTTTCGGGGTGCTGGTTGTGGGTGACCCACTCGAAGGCCCTTAGGCTCTCTGAACTGTACCGTACTACAATACATGAGCGTGCTTGACATGCTATACATACACGAATAAAGACTGAGTGATATCTCTACAGAGTTGGGCATACATTGCGGGCATAATACGTTTCACTATCCGGACCGTTCAAGCGCGGGCCTCGGAGGCGATCATCGGAGAGGAAAAATTTGGATGCATTCATTGGACCACGCAACGATCATACAAGCATCAGAAATACACTCACTTCAGTAGCGGAGGATCGACAATGCACGACTCGAATGCAACCATCTGAGCCAACACACTCAACATCGTCGGACGCTCAAGTGGATTATCATGCATCAACAGCCTCGAAATCTTCGCGAGAAACTCCCTCTCCCTTGTCATTCGACTGCAGTGAGAGATCAGCTCTTCCAGCGTCCTGCCGCACGACCAGAGGTCACTGCGAATTGGATCATAGGCATCCTTGGCGACAATTTCAGGGGCCATATAATCCTCCGTTCCGACCGTGCCACGATATTTCTTACCGGGCGTGCGGATCCACACCGCGACACTAAAGTCATTGATCGAAAGACGACCCCCGCCGACAGGAATGAGAACGTTCGATGGCTTGATGTCCAG
>JBBPLQ010000962.1:0-12055 GCA_038089855.1 Royoungia palumana
CATTCTCCATTGACCCTTGTCCATTCTCCACCTCTGACCCTTCCTCCAGCCCTTCTGACTCTGACCCCTTACTCTGACCCTTCTGATCCCAGACTTATTTCATCTAGTTACGTCCTTCAACCTCTGTATATAAGTCTGAGCTTTGTTGTACATACATCAGCTTGAATATCAACCTAGACTTCCCCGGCACTCCTCTTTCATCCTGTTCCACTCCAAGTTCACCTCTTCACCCACTCTGTCCCCTTCATCCTCCGAAATCTGGGACCACCGATAAGGACAGTAAGGGCACAGTGCTCTACTCCAAGTTGCTGAAGCCAAAGTTCCAAATTCCTTACACAATTCTGGAGTTAGATCTGGAGTTGACCAGAGTTGTTGCCAAAATTCCAACATAGCCTTAACAGTTGCAGAGTCTAGGGGTTCTTCACTAGGATACCTCCTATCTTTGATGTTATCTCTCTCAGGTGCTGTACTTCAGTGCTACTAGTGCATGGCAGAAATGGAAGGATTGCCTCATAAAGGGTATGGAGGTTAGCTTGTCCTGAGGATATGAAGTTCACAGGCTTTGAGTGCCTTGAACTAGCATTGACTTCTAGTGACACACTTGTCTCTTCTTGAGTGTACATGGGCTTTCTGGGCTTAATCAGATAGTGGTGTAGAGAAAGATGTAGTAAAGTTCTAATGAAACAAGCCTCAAGTTGAAGACTTGTAAAATAGAAAGTTGGTAAGAAGGGTAGTCTCTGACTTGTAAGAGGGAAAAGATTGAGGGAACTTTACTGGAGTTCTCTGATGCTGAATTCAATATGTATATATACTAGATACATGATATTTGTATATATTTGGGTTATTCTAGAAAGTTCCATGATGTAAGCATAGGTGATTGGTTAGTGTATATGGTGCTATCAAGGCTGTGTGTAAGTAATTGTTTGATTGGAGGATAAGGATAATGTCATAGATTAGGGCTGTGCTTGGCTATGCAAGTGTGGCAGCCAATGGGAAGTGAAACCGAGCATAGGTTTGACATGAGGTGTATGGTTCTAGACTTTAAGGAATAGGATGAGGCATGCATGTAGAGGAACAGTGTATGATGTTGGTTGAACATGTAGTTTGGGGAATGGGATGTCATGTGATTGATTATATAATGGAGGGAATATAGGGGTTTGGGAGTGTCTGTAACATGGCCCAGAGATAGTACTCCAGAAAGGCAGCAATGGTACTGGGGTCAATTAACACTTTTGTGGCCAAGTCGGTGGCAAACAAAACATGTCTGCCGAAAACAGGGATGTTTGCAGTGGAGGGGGCGACATCCTTCGCTTTTGTCGAGAGCATGCACTTTGTCAGAGTTCTTGGGAGAAGAGGAGGCAGAGAATATGGTAGGAATGAGGGACAATGGAGATGAGGGGGTCTTGGGGGAGGCCCAGGGGTCTGGTCACCTGGTTCATTCATGGTAGTTGACTACCTCTGCAAGCAACTCACCAAAGCAGGTTTGTGCAGAGAGGGTGAGGATGTTGGTGAGGAGGTGGTGGAAAATGTTCTCCAGTTGGTAGAGGGAGTGGATTGTAGAAGGAGGGGACCCAGATGTCATCTCTATAAGGAGGTCAAGCCAAAGGCTATGGTGGAGGTTGTGGTACAGAGAGAGGAATGGGGACCCTAGATCACAGGAATGTTCAATTAGAAACATGAAGGCAGGATCAGAGACAAAAGAGATCAACTCCTCAATGTACTCCTCATCCAAGTGTGGTTCTCCAGGGACTAGGCAGCAGGCAAAGGGGGGTGGTTCTGGGTGGTCAGAAGGCAGAGAAGAAGGATACATAGCACAAACAATAGAGTCCCAGTATGCTCGGGAGTTGATGGAGTAGACAATGTATCCCAATATAGCAGACTGGTTAGGGTGAGGAAGAGGAGAAGGCATAGGAGAAGAAGGGTGTTCAGGGGAGGGTTTCCAAGGGATAAAGATTTCATTGGCAGTGGTGGCAGAGGCATGGTTCATTGTGGTGGAGCGGATGTGAATGAGGTGAAGAGGTTGAGAGGAGGATTTCTGAGGGAGAAGGAGATGATGGTGATGTTTATAAGTGTTGAGGGTTTCCTTGGCATTGGCAATGTTTGACTCCAACTCCCAAGAGTCTTTGTCAGCAGAGTACCCTTTCCAACGGATCAGGTACTTGCAGGAGTGTGGAGGCCTGTGGTGTCAGAGGATTTTCTCAATTTTGTATTCCTCTTCACTATTGATAAGATCAGGAGGAGGATAGGGAAGTTCTTTCCATGGATTTGATTTTCCTGATATGGAGTAAAGAGTTCCACATGGAAGACCAGGTGGATGTGCCAGGTTTTGGGTAACCAGAGCTTGTAGGAGAGTGGAGAGAGGACTTCTATGATTTCAAAGGGGCCTTCTTGTTTAGGGGCAAATTTCGAAGAGGCAAGTTCTTGTGTGAGATTGCGGGCTTCCAGCCAGACTTTATCCTCTTTGGAGAAGGAGTTGGAGCATCCATGGGTTTGTGCCACCATGGTTTGGTGAGTGAGGTTGTGGGCAGCGATTGCTTCATCCCAAGCGGCAGAGAGGCATTTAAGCCATTCCTCAACTGTGGGAAGTTCAGAGTGGGCAACAATGGTGGGGAATGGTCAGGGTTCAAACCTGTACATGAGGTAGAAAGCAGATTTCCCAGTGATGGAGTGGGGGCAATGGTTGTGGGTGAATTCCATAGCAGAGATGAGGTCAGCCCACTTGGAAGGGTTTTGTTGTTAGTAGAGGCAAAGATAGGTTTCTACCTCTTGGTTTACTTGTTCAGTTTCTCCATCCATCTGAGGATGATAGGCGGTTGAGAGGGTGAGTTTGTATCCGATGTGGTAAACAAGTTCTTCCTGGAAGATGGAAGCAAATTGGAGGCCACAGTCAGAGATGATTTTGTTGTAGAGGTTGAATCAAGAGTAGACTTTGTGAAAAAAGAGGTCCGCTCCTCCTTGTGCTGTGCAAGTTTTCCTAGTGGGGCAAAGGATCACCCCCTTAGTAAGCCCATGGTTGACCACAACCATGAGAGAGTCGTAGCTGTTAGAGGGGGGGAGGTTGGTGATAAGATCAACTGAGACCTGTTGGAAGGGGCAGGAGCACATGGATGGGACAGGAGAGAGCAGAGGGCAAGTGGGATGAGTGTTCACCTTCATCTGCTGGCAGGGTGAGACAACTCTCGAAATCAAGTGGTTGTATAGTTTTAAAAAGGTGGAAAAGCTTATAGGCTTAAGATGGTTGTATGAGAGGAAAGTACAAGTTGATTAAACTGAGGACTATCAAAGTACAGCTCAGGTATTTATACTACTCTACAGTGTTTGTAAGTATTTGGTTTATTCTAGAAAGTTTCGTTAAGGTAAGCATATGATTGGGCAATAGGTGAGAATGGAATGATGTCATACATAGATACTGTAAGGCACTGTCTTGTGGTGTATCATATGGAAGTGAAGTGTAACATGTGTTGATGGAATGGAACCATAGGGTATAGGGTTAATGTATACATATGGTGATAGATCTTAATTGGTGCCTTGATATGTGGCAGCCAATCATGGGTTGAATCCTACTTAGGTTTGACATGAGGTTTTGGAGGCTGTGTCCACTAGGGACTTGTGTAGATGAACAACATAAGGTTGTGTTGGCTTATGGAGTATTGGGAAAGAAATGGACTTGTTTATAGGAAATGGTATGAGATTTGAGGTGTTTGTAACACAGGGGGCACATCCTTCGACGTAATTACAAATGAAGGTGGCCAGGCCAGGCCACCAGTATTTGGCAGAGATGAGTTGGTGGGTTTTGAGGTACATAACCCGGATGACCAGCAGTGGGTTGTGGTGCATAGCAACAATATGTGGGTGGAGATTACTGGAGTTGGGGATATAGATGCAACCCTGATAGGTAAGTATACCAGCATCATAGTTCCAGTCATGAAGGCAATGGGTGAAGGTGGAGGGAAGGCCCTCATGACTGGAAAGGATGTCCAATTTTTGAAGGACAAGGAGGTCAAAGGGGGTAGAGTCAGTGATGAGGGTGTGGAGTGGTTCATTGATGGATTCAGTGATGGTTTGCATAAACCAGTTGTCAGGGAGGAGAGTCATGGAGATGTTGTCCTTGCCATCTGGAGAAAGATGGTCAGGGTGGCAGGAGGGACATGGGAGAGTTGGAGATCAAAATCTCCGAGGTTAAGGAGCCATGTCACTTGGCGACGATTGAGGGTCTGAGGGTGACAGAAGTACATGAGGTTTTTGTGATCTGAAAAGACCATGACAGGGGATGTGTCACAATCCGTTCCATCAACCAACTCCTTAACTCTGATGTCCTACTCCAATGCTTACTCTGATGATTTGTCACACTCTGTCACTCCAATGCTTACTCCAACAATTCATCACACTCTGTCATTCCGATGCCCATCACTCTGCTACTCCATCACACCTGTCACACTCTGATGCTCCAATGCTTTGTCACTTTCTGTTACTCTGTCCTCTGCATCTTCATTATAGTTTACATTCCATTTTGTTCTCATCATGTAAAACCTCCACCCCTTACCTCCGACCCTGCATGTACATTCTCCATCTCCGTTTCAGTCTCCATTCTCTACTTTATGTACCTTGTACATTCTCCATTGACCCTTGTCCATTCTCCACCTCTGACCCTTACTCTGACCCTTCTGACTCTGACCCCAACCCTTCTAACCCTGGACCTATTTCATCTAGTTACGTCCTCTGACCTCCATATATAAGTCCAAGCTCTGCCATAGATACCTTAGCTTGAATATCAACTTAGACTTCCCCGGCACCCCTCTCTTATCTCATTCCACTCCAAGTTCATCTCTTCACCCACTCTGTCCTCTTCATCCTCCGAAATCTGGGACCACCAATAAGGACAGTAAGGGTGCAGTGCACCACTCTGAGTTGCTGAAGCCAAAGTCCTGAACCCCTTGTACAATTCTGGAGTTAGATCCAGAGTTGACTGGAGTTGTCGCCAGAATTCTGACATATGTAGTCTTAACAGGATGAGTGGCCATGGAGGAAGTGTCTCCATGATTGAAGGGCATGGATGATGGTGAGGAGTTCATGGTTGTAGATGTCATGGTTTCTCTCTGCAGGTACAAAGCATTGCGAGAGGTAGGAACAGGGTTTCTAGTCACCGTTGGAGTCAGTCTGAAGGAGGATCACACTGGAGACGAAGGCAGAGGCATCAGTGGCAATAGCAAAGGGTTTGGTGATATCTGGCATGGCGAGGACAGGCTTCTTCAGGAAGGCTTCTCATAGGTTGAGGAAGGCCTCAAGGTGTCAAGGTTCCCAGGACCAGGGTCGACCCTTTTTGGTAAGGTCAATCAGGGGATGGGCATGAGAAGAGAAGTCAACAATAAACTTCTGATAGAAGTTGGCAAAGTCAAGGAAGGATTGGACATCTTTGACCTTTTGGAGAATAGGCCAATCAGTGATGTCAGCAAGCTTAGCAGGGTCCATGGAGATCTGATTGTGGGAGATCACCATGCTAAGATATTCCACCTCAGGGATGGCGAAAGAACACTTCTCTAGTTTGAGGTGAAGGTCAAGTTCTTGCATTCGTTGCAAGACATGGCATGTTTGTTCTTCATGGACTTTGAGGTTGTTGGAGAAGATGAGGAGATCATCCATGTAGATGATGAGCTAGCCTTCAGCAATCATATCCTGGAAAGAGTAGTTCATGAAGTGTTGGGAGGTGGCAGGGGAGTTGGTGAGCCCAAAGAACATGACAGTGGGTTCAAAGAGACCTTGCTTGGTGATGAACACAGCTTTCCATTGGTGACCATCTGAAACAACACTCAAGTGAAGTGAAGTTTAGTTGCTATTATAGCTAGGCTTAGGAATTTATTTGAGTGGAAAGATCAAAGTTGATTAAACTGAGGACTATCAAAGTACAGCTCAGGTATATATACTACTCTATATTGTTTGTACCTATTTGTGTCCTGGTCTGTGCACAACTGGTGTGCCAGACTTTATACCATAAAAGAAAGTATCTAGAATGACTGTGATTGGTTAATGAATGTGGTGCCATATAGGCTGTGCAAAAGTAATAATATGATTGGATGAAAGAAATTGTATGACATGTGAGGCTGTGTAAATGTGGCAGTCAATAGGAATAGGTTTTGAGCATAGGTTTGGCATGAGGTATAAAGAGTCTAGAACAAATCTGGGGAGAATACAGGAGGAATGACCTAGCATTCTTGAGGTGTAAAGACTTGTTGATAGGATAAGATGGGGTTATATGGCATAAAGACAGGGGTTGAGGATAGGGGTTTAGGAGCATTTGTAACACCATCCTTGATCTGAACATTGTTGTACCCCCAGTGGACATCAAATTTAGTGAAGATGGAGGCTCTGTGGAGCTTGTCAACAAGGTCAGAGATGAGAGGGAGAGGGTATGCATCATGGATGGTGTGTTTGTTGATGTAATGGTAGTCCTGACATGGGCAAAGTTCCTCCATCTTTCTTTTGAATGTAGAAGAAGTGGGCAGCTTGAGGAAAGGCAGAAGGACATATTTTACTGTTTGCAAGGTTCTTGTTGATGAAATCCTGGGTAGCTTTGCATTCCTTGGAGTTGAGGGGGTGTCATATCCCGATCTGCAAGTCCAATCTCTGACATAACTCTGGACCTAACTCCATGGGTTTCAATTGACATTTTGCTAAGTACGCAATTCCGACTCTTGGACTTGTATTCCACTCCTCCATTCTCCGTTCCTATATATATTTCACCCTGTATTTGATTTAGACCCTAGTTACCTTCATCCCTGCAACTTGCTTGAGTGTGCAACCCTTCATTCTGCCATTCTGCTACTTAGGTCCATTCCCCATTTCTGTTCTCCATTGACCCTTTCCAAACCTTACCGTCCTGTCTTTGTTACGACCTCCTCCATTCTTGTCCTATAGACTCCAAGTCCTACTCCATATATAAACCTGCATATATTTGTCATACCTCCTCAGTTCAAATATTAACTTAGATTCAACTCCTCCTCTGACCTCCGACTTGAGTCTCGCTTGTCTACTCTGACTTGACTTCATTGCCAGTCAACGTCTAAGTCCAAACCTCTGCTCCTCTAAAATCCAGACCATCTCCAAGACTCAGGCAAGGGCACAGCACTCCACTCTAAGTCGCTGAAGCCAAGGTCCTACCCATGTGCATAACTCAGGAGTTACTGGAGTTGACCAGAGTTGACCTGGTCTTAACAGGGGGTATTTTTTGACAATCTTCAGAGAGAATCCTTCTTTAAGGTTAATCTCATGGTGGAATTCACAAGAGGGGGGAACATGGTCACAGGATTCTTTGGAGAACATGGAGGTGAAATCTGCAAACTCTGAAGCGAGGAGAAGAGCTGGAAGGGGCTTATGATAGGAGGCAAGGTTTGTAGAGTGATTTCCCTTTTTGTCAGGGAAACCAACATAATCAGGAGTTGAGGGTGCAATGTTCTACATGAAGTATGCACCTTGTTTGTGAAATCAATTGATGTTATATGGTTGGAGGGCCACAATCTAAGGGAAGCAGTCTCTGGTATCCTAGTCATTATAAGTGAAGAGGTATTTGTCCCAAAAGGAGTCAACAGTAACATGGCAGATTCCCACAGAAACAGGATGAGGGCAAGTTTTGGCTAAGAGTAGACTGATTGAGTGAGGTATGAGTCAAGGGAAAGATAGTTGATTTGGCAGACTAAGAAAAGCAAGTATGAGAGCTTTTCTTGAATTAAATAGTGTCTAACTATTGTTTGTATGTATTTGTGCTGGTCCATGCACATATCTCTTGTATATCCAAGTAAGGATATCAAGGGTGTGAAGAGATCACATAGTATGTCATATAAGATGACTAAAAGTCCGATATCAATCAGATAGTCTGTCATACTCAAGAATGATAATGTGACAGAACAGTTGTGACCAACTTTGTGACTGAAAGTGTGATGGAATGATTTGTCACACCTAATATAGATGAATCTTAGTATGAGAGTGAATGATTAAATGTAATATCAATGGTATGAGGATAAGAAGATCAGAATAAGAAATACCATTGATTTGAACAGTGCCATTGGTGTGACCAGAAGTGCCATTGGTGCAACCACAGTGCAGGCGGCTGGTGATGAAGGGGGTGGTGGTGCAGCTGTCATGGAAGGGTGAGTTTCCCTTCCTCTCTGACCCATTAATGAAGCTGACTACCTCTTACCACAGAGTCCATGGTCATGAAGAGACAGGTCTTCCCCAAGGCCAGTCTGAGCAAGAGGGCACCAAGCCCAATTGAGCTCAGCTCAGAGGAGGAACTGGTGGCATTGATGTCAAAGGAGAACAGCAAGGAGAAGGAGTGGACACCTATGGTGATGAAGAAGAAGGCCCAGAGGTCCATAAAGGTCCAACCAGTGGAGGCAATCCTCTGCCAGGTCAATGCTCTTGAGCCCCAGATGTACATACCAGCTCTGGGCCAACATGAAGAAGCTAGGAGTGTAGCAGGATACCATCCTAGCAGAACTGGCCACCCTCTCTAAAGAGTTGGCCCAGATCCCGAAGCTGGAGGAGAGCAAGTAAGTCTGGTGGTTGTAGATAGTTATCTGTACTATATATAGAAAAATAAATCAATTCTAAATTGAGATAAGAGTGAAAGAATAAAAGAAGTGAGAACAAAATAAAAGAAACAGCTGTCAGTCTTGCAGGCTACCGCCCAACTTTTCTTCTTCAGTCATCTATCTTCATCTCTACACAGCAATCTTTTCAGGGGTCTTTTCAGCAGTCTATTGGCGGTCTATGGGTAAAAGGGCATGGTGTCTATTGCACAACAAAAAACAAAAAGTAGAGTGAGGGCAGTAATAGGAAGGCATGAAAAGAGGAACGGACTTTATGATATTTTTATTTGTATTTTGTATTTTGTGTTTTTATAGTTTGTTTTCATTGTTTTGTGAGGAGAGAGGAATACAGATAGAGTCTGTTTGACAGTTTTTGTATATAATCAAGACCACTGAACTAATCCCAGGGTAAAACAGAGAGAAGGAAATGGTATTTGATAGGACTACAGACTAGAAGTTTGGGTTCTGTAGGTCTGAGTCATCTTCCTCAGTTATAGGGATATCTTCCCTGGCCAGTCAGTCTAGACTTTCATCATCTAGACCAGTGAGGTCCATCACCAGTATCAAAGACATAAAACGGAGGTAGTAAGGTATGACACAAAATGCAACATGATGTAGTTTGGAGACCGTTCCATCCAACTTGGCCAGCACATATGATCCTCCAGAGGTCTGGTGGAGGACAACCATCAGACCAATGTATCTTGGCTTTGTCTTCCAGTTTAGTTCCTTTTTGATATGGGTATTCTAGACTAGAACTAGACTCCTAGGGCAGAAGTCAAAGTCCTACATCCAGTTCTTGAATGCCATTTCAAAATGCTTAGTGGACTCAAAGCAGGCCACAGTGATGCATTTTCTAAGTCCTCCCAGCACTTTTGGAGCTGTTGGGCCTGCCAGGCGATAAGCCTGGTCAGTGAGAGGGGATCAGTAGCTGGTGGCAGGACTAAAAAGGTAGCTTCAGTCAGATCAGAAGGAAAGAGCAGTTCAACACCATGAACCATAAAATGCAGTGATAGACTGGTAGCATGGACTATGGTTACACGCTCAGCCTAAAAAACCAAGTGAGCAACAGTATGCCAGTGAGACTCTCCTCCAGGGAACTTTTAACAATAGACTCCTGGACATCGTAATGACATCATTCAACTACACCATTGGCTTGGGAATTGTAGGGGGAGATCTGGATATAATGTATACCATACCAGTCAGCAAGGATGTCTAGGGCCTGGATAAAAGTAAGGCCATTGTCAGTAACAAGATTGGAGATGGGATCCCATCGACAAAGAAGGTCTTCAAAGAGAAAGGCAACTATGATGGTCCCATTTTCAGAATGGAGCATGCACCATTTGAGATAAGCAGTGAGAGCACAGTGGACTTGGACAATGTACCGATACCTGCCAGAGCAAGGCATCAGCATAGTATCAATATATACTTTCCAGAACAGTCCACCAATAATTGGGACTGTCAGGGGAATATGGAAGCAGGTGGTCTGTTGGATCTGGCATTTGTGACAAGTGTGTATGAACCACTTGACATCATCAACCAGCATTGGCCACCAGAAATGCAGAAGGAGCCAGGTATGGACTATGTAGACACCTTTGTGCCCAAGGTCATCATGGGCCTTTTTGATAAGTCTATACCAGTGGTCTTCCAGTATGACAAGCTGGTGACAGCTGTGAGGTTCTCGATGCCAGAGGAAATCATTGAGTAGACAGAATTTTGTCACCAAGTTCACAAATGACTGGAACTGAAACAAGCCTCAAAGTCAAGACTTGTATAGTAGAAAGTTGGTAAGAAAGGTTGTCTATGACTTGTAAGAGCGAGAGGATTGAGAGAAATTTACTAGAGTTCTCTGATGTTGGATTCAATATATATACTAGATACCATGATGTTTGTACATATTTGGTTTATTCTAGAGAATTCCATGATGTAATCATATATGATTGGTTAGTGCATATGGTACCATCAAGGCTTTTTGTAGGTATTTGTTTGATTGGTTAATAAGGATGATGTCATAGATAAGGGCTGTACTTGGCTATGCAAGTGTGGCAGCCAATGTGGAATGAGACTGAGCATAGGTATGACATAAGATGTATGGTTCTAGACCTTTAGAGAATGGTATGAGGTATACATGTAGAGGAATGGTGTATGAGCTTGAGTGAACATGTAGTTTGGGAAATGGGATGTCATGTGATTGATTAGATAATGAAGGGAATATAGGGGTTATAGATAGCAGTTTGGGAGCATCTGTAACAGGAACTCAGCGTCAAAGAGGTTGGTGGGACAAGCATGGGTGGAGAGGAAAGTCTGGATAAGGCAAACATGGTCTTCTTGGGCCATGGCCTTTGGGGACCATGGGATGGTCAGAGTAAGATCAGTAATGGTAGGAGAGTCAGTGACAGAAGACATGAAAACCAGTGCATATACAAGAAAAGACTGGGGCAGTTCAAACTGTGGTGGTGAGGAAACACAGTAAGGGACATGGATATCAAAGGGAAGTCTAGTGGCAGAGGAGAGTTTAGTGGGGTGGAGAAGGGATCAGTCATTGAGTAGAGAAACCAAGAATGAGTAGGCCTGGTCCAGCCAATCCTCAGCAGACTCCTTCTCTAGGGGGTCCAGGTCCAAAGGGGGCTACTAGGAAAGACTGTCAGGGCTAGCATGACAAGCGGTGGATATGTAGCAGATCTTAAAGTGGAAAAGGAGAATACCAGCAATCCATCTATTGATTGTTGGGCTGGGTTGTAAGTCCAGGTTGTTAATCATTCCCTGGACATATTTCACATTCATTTCTACAATGAAGTTAGTAACACCAAAAATGAATACTTGGACTATGCAGAGTGTGTGGAAAAGTCCACATAGCAGCTCTTGACCTTGGTGTGGCTAAATCTGCAAAGCTCACAGTGGTAGGCTATGGGAACCAACAAAGTGACTGTCACTACCTCAGAGCATGTAATCACTGTACTCTCTTAGGTCCAACCCATGTGCATACACTGAGCAACAAAACCGTTGCAATAACTGGCCTTGATGCAGTGTGCGAAGCACACTGCAAGCACATGTGGGATGCTCGCTTAGGTATAGTGACATGAAATATAGTAAATGCCCTTGGCTACAAATCACTCCCCAGGGTCATGTGACCTCACTCTGGTGGCTGTAGAGATATTGCCAATTTGAATCAGCTATATCATTGCAACAATTTTGTTGCTGGTATCAAGGTTATTATAATCTAGTATGAAGTGTATCCTCCTTTGGCTTTGATGACCTCCTGAACCATTCTAGGCATGCTCTCAATCAACCTCTGACACTCTGCCACTTCTATATTCTCCCACTCTGCTTGTACTCTCTCCCAAAGATCAGTTATCCTGTCATGTGCCGTTCCTCTGACCTACTCCACACCTCCAAGACCCAACTCTGGCACCCTCGCACACTCTGATACCACGTCCGTTAGATCTCCATCTCTCCGTCTCACTCTGTCTCTCCAT
>JBBPLQ010000963.1:0-12038 GCA_038089855.1 Royoungia palumana
AAGACTCGTTGATAAGATAAAGATGGATTAGATGGCATGAAGACAGGGGTTGAAGATAGGGGTTTAGGAGCGTTCGTAACAATCAGTAAGCAAAGAGTCTTCCCGTAGCCGGTACCAGCAATGATGATGCAATCCCGTCGATGTAGTAGTGCCAAAGAAGCCTGGATCTGAAAAGAGTGTGGAACGATCCAACCCTTGGTGAGGAACAACACGATTGAACAGGCCCGGAGCGCATCAAGCTTATCCTCATCGTTCAAGGTCACCAGGTATTCATGTGGTAGTCAATGGTGGACCTGTGAAGTGGATTTGATTAACGTGTTCAATGAAGCACACAGAATTGCCTCAATAAAGCTTGTCTGGACCTTGCGGTCCATAGTGCCAGGTTCTAGATGGGCCATGTTTGATGCGCTGAGCTGCCGTAGTCCCTCAATCTTGAATATCGACTATGGAAGATCAGTGACAGGGGCAATTCCTTAATCGATTTCAATTGGCAATACAAAATAATATTGAAATAGATTTCCAAAGTGAAAATACGAGTTATATGATTGGGCAAAGATCACGTTGTCGTGAGAAGCTGCGTGGTCCCTTTGTGCCACAACCAAATGTACTAGTCCGTCTATCGACGGCTTGCCTGCGTGCGTGCTTTGCCTCTTTTGGACGGATTGGTCACCAGTCTACCTGAAGCCATGCAAAGGATGGAACGTCTGGTGGAGCGATCTCCATATATGGAAATCACATCTGAGCAATCTGTGCACACACTGCTCTGCTTGACTTTCGGTGTGTCCAGCTCATGTTGGGTGTGTGCTGACTGCTTACTTGATCTTTCTAGGCTTGAAGTGACTATATCACAGAGTGATCTTGCTCCCTTGGTACTCCCTAACCCTTTTAGGTTGCATTCTCAATTGTCCTTGACAACTAGAGTTCTGCATGGGATGGATCACCTGTGGCAGGCTGTGGATATGGATGCCTATGGGTGCAGGTTGCAATAAATAAACCTGTCAACTTGTGACCCATGGCCAAAACCCATGCTAGTAGAGGATGACAAAGACATTGAGGGCAAGCCTCCAGACATCAGCAAACCAGCCCTAGCCTGTGCAGAGCTATCCAGCTGTGTAAAGCATGACAGACTTTACAGGAAGGTACCTAGTAATACATACATTGCTAGAGTTACACAGGGCTATACAGAAGCAGATGGGTTGAGACCAGATCTCCAGTTTTTCAACTACACAGACCTTTGTACTACTTTGCATCAGATAGGACCATGTACCCACACCCATATGAAATACCAAATGGGAAATGCAATTGCCTCACTATTAGTAGTACCAAATGGAAACAATCATAGTAAGCAGGACTTGGATGCAGACAAAATCTTGGATATTAATCTAAAACCACTGCAAACTCATCACTGTGTGCAACCATTGAGTTCACAGGTATCTGAGCCCTGATCTAACATCAGTACTGATTACATCAAAATGATTGCATAATAGAGTTTTAAATGTACCTGCTTGCAGATGCCCATGCTTCTCATTGTGGTCAATTTGTTGTTGTTGTATGTCCAAGAAACAAGTAAAAATCTTCAAATAAATGCTAAATTCGAAGGCATGGTCCTGTCAGGAACCACTTTGTGTATACTCATCCAACACAGCATGAAGCTGCACCAAGAAGATGAGATTGAGAAGGATATAACAAGGATAAAATTATGACTGCTGCTGTGAGACAAATGATAACACTGGGGACTTCACAAGAAAAGACTTCTGGGAATGCTGAACTGAGCGACAAAGGTGAATAAAAAAATTCCTTGATGAGAGCTGCCAATGTGGGATGCCAGTGGGCCATGTTGTTCATAGAACCCTAGGAGCAGTGTCAACATGAAGTGTTGCCAACAAGTCTTTGACATACCTGGTCATCCACACCATCCCTCAGGAACTTTGCTCCCTTGATCAACTGTTGAGCCACCATCTGATTGTCTGTCACAGCATGATCAGCTCTGATCCCATAATACTGTGGCAATGTCTCACAGGCCTTTTCTTTAATTGTTGACTGCCATGTCATCAGGGCCTCCCAAAGCTAGGCTCCTGCCATGAGCAAATTTGTGCTGCAAATGAGAAATCTTACCAAAGTTGCAAGTGGTTTATGGTAGTTTGGCCAGTAACCTAAAGAAATATGATTAGCTGATAAAAGTTCCTACAGAGGATACATACCTGGTGGGACAGTATTGGATGTGACAAGCACTTCATTGGAGATCTCCATGGATGCCACATCCAGGAACATGGTCCATGTAGGAAACAGATCCTTCATCACAGAATCACATTGTGCAATTAACTTCGCCTGCTTGATCACCTCATGGAACTTGTGTGGATAAGACTCGGAATGCAACTTTGTCAGGGGTCCACTCAAAGGACCATCGGGCACCACATTTTGAACTGAATTGGAAGATTGCTAAACCATCAGGAATGAACAGTGCTGCAGAAATTTGGAAAGGAAGTATTACCACCTCATTAGAACTTTGTTGTTCTTGATTGCAGATTGTATGGAGCTTGTTATGACAACCCCAGGTAGGGACTGGCATTAACTCAATGGCTCAGGGGTTCCGAAGGTTCCGATGAAAATAGGGGTTCTGATGATTCCAAAAACAGGAGCTTCCATTGGTCAATAGAAGGTCGAGAACTTTAAGAGTTCAAAGTCCAAAGTTTCTGAGATAGGGGTTCCGATGGTTCCGAAGATAGGGGCTTCTGCTAAGTGACAGAAGGTTGAGGGTTTCGAGAGTTCCGGGCTTCCGGGGTTCCAAGATAGGGGTTCCGAAGGTTCCAGAAATAGGGGCTTTTGCTGGGTAGCAGAGGTTGAAGGTTTCAAAGGCAGAGTATTCCTCCTGGAAGGGGTCCTTATGGTTCAAGGGTTCCCTAGCACGTTGTAGGGGTTCAAATGTTTCAAAGAGGGGCCTTCCTGGGAGTGGGAGGGTTCAGGGGACGACAGTGGTTGAGCACAGTAGATTGAGTAGATCTAAGCTGGAGGATACAGGCAAGTATACTACAGCTTATATAGAGTTCAAAAGGGGCTGAGTGAAACAAGCCAACAAAGGATGAGACTTGTAAGACGATGAGATGTGAAGATGTGTGGAAGATTGTCTCAACTGGTTTGTAAGCGAAAGACCAGAAGAACTTTACTGAAGTTCTTTGGTGTTGGTTGTATGGTTTATATACTACTACATGTGTTTGTGTCTATTTGTAAAGTTCGGGAATATTCTATCTAATGAACGAATGTGATTGGCTAAGAGAAAGTGGTACGATGCACAGCATCAGTAAGCGGTGATGTCATAGAGATAAGAGAAAGAAAGGCCATTGGTTAGAATGTAATAGAATGTTCTACGGGCTGTGCTTGGCTATGCAAGTGTGGCAGCCAATGGGAATGAGTTCTGAGCATAGGTTTGACATGAGGCAAAGGTCTAGCCTTTGGGGAATGGAATGAGTGCAGCATGTAGAGGTACGGTGTATGTTTCATGAGGGACATGTAGTTTTGGGAATGGTATGTCATGTGACTTCAAGTCACGTGATGCAGGAAATGGAATAAACATAGGGGTTGAAGATAGGGGTTTTGAAGTGTTTGTAACACTACCCCCCTGCTGATGGTCAGATTCTAGATGACCGTAATCAGTGTGATTGTGGAGCTGAATGCTCGTATCTTCGACTTCTGTAAGATGGGGAGGCATAGGGTTGAACATAGAGTTAAAGTTTTCATAGGAAATTCTTAATTTTCTTGGGGTGGAGGGGTGGGTTTCGTGGAAGAGTTTAACCACATCTGGGCAATTTGTCATGTTTTTAGCCGGTTCCCATGTGCGCTCCGAGTCATCATATCCTTTCCAGTGGACAAGGTATTCAATTCCTCGTCCTTTGTATCGAGAGTCGCTGATATAGTCGACTTCGTATTCAACATCTCTGTTTTCGGTTACTAGAACCGGTCTGGGTTTGTAGGAGGTTTGGCCGTCAAGGCGTTCCTGATAGGGTTTGACCCGTGAGATGTTGACAACTGGGTGGATTTTGATGTGCTGTGGGAGTTTTAATTCCACAGCATTTGGCCCCTTCATAAATAAGATTTCATATGGTCCGATCCACTTGTCTGTTAATTTCCAGGATCTGTTTGCGATGTTTAGATTGTCTGTGGCTAGCCAGACCTTATCGCCAGATTTGTAATCCGGAGGTGTGGATCGGTGTTTATCCGCTTGGGTTTTCATATGATTTTGTGCCATAATAATGTTTTGTTTTGTTTTGTTTAATATGTCCTGCATATCTTTTATGAATGCCTCAGCTGCGGGTGCATGTGTGGCTCGAGGTTCAATTCCCATACGAGGAACATAGGAGTGGGTTATGGTGAAGGGAGCGTGTTTAGTGCTTGAATTCCTTTTTGAGTTGTAACTAAACTGTGTGATGGGGAGCCAGTCAACCCAATCATTTTGGTTTTCTGCACAGAAAAGTCGAAGGAATTGTTGGACTTCATGATTCATACGTTCCGTTTGACCATCCGTTTGGGGGTGGTGAGCGCTGCTCAGTTTTGGAACTATTCCTAGATTGTTGCATATATCTTTCATGAGTTGTGAAGCGAATTGTGGTCCACAGTCGGAGATGATTGTTTTTGGTAGACCATGGTGCTTCCATATGTTGTGAAGGTATAATTTAGCTAAATCGAGAGAGGAACATGTTTTTGTCGTGGGTATGAATTCAACTTCTTTCGAGAAGCGATCCACGACTGTGAGGATGGAATCATATTTTTGTGACGGGGGAAGATCCATGATGAAGTCGGCGGAGATGTCTTCCCATGGCACATTTGGAACTTCTAAGGGTTGTAGTTTACCCGCTGGGGGTTGATTTCCCGTTTTGAAGTGTGCGCAACATTCACATTTTGAAACATAGGTTTTTGTAAATTTAGCCATTTCTGGCCAGACATAGTGGCGTGAGAGGAGTTCGAGGGTCTTTTCATATCCCGGGTGTCCTGCTACCGGTGTGTCATGGTTCATTTCTAGAAGCTCCATCCTGAGAGATTCTGGTACATAGATACATTTTTCTTTTTGTAGGATGTTTTTATTATTTATTTCTTTTATTTCATAACCGCGTTTGAAGAGTGAATCTAGACCTGAACGTGGGATTTTCATTTGTTCATGTTGGAGTTTGTCGAAGAAGAGGTCTCCCTGATCCTTTAATGATATCTCAATTGGGCGGATCTGTGATTCGGGTATGACCGTAACTGCTTTGTTATCTTCTTCGATTCCAACCGCATGGTCTTCTCTTCTTGATAACGCATCTGCTTTTCCCATAGTGGCTCCAGCTTTGTAGTGCCACGTCATATTGAATCTAGATAAGTATTGCGCCCAGCACGCTTGTCTTCTAGACAAGTCTTGGCGTGTCATAAACCATTTAAGGTTTTCATGGTCGTTCCATACTTCGAAGGGTTGTGCCAACCCTTCTAGATAGTGTCTCCATATTTCTAAAGAACGGATCACCGATAACATTTCTTTGTCAGCGATAGGGTAGTTTCGTTCTTCAGGTGACATACTGTGGGAGTTATAGGCGACAGGATGCCATTTGTCTCCCTTTTGGATAGATAACACTGCTCCTGTGGCGTAATCCGAGGCGTCTGATTCTAGTCGGTACCTTCCGTTTGGATCTGGATATGCGAGGATTGGGGCAGTGGTGAAAGCTTCTTTTAATTTATTCATAGTAGTTTGTTCCTTTTCTGTCCAAGTCCATTGGACATCTTTTTTTGTTAGATCATGTAATGGTCTAGCCATTTGGGCATAGTCTTTGATAAAACGGCGGTAGAAGTTGGCTAATCCGAGGAATGATTGGACGTGTTTGACCTTCGTGGGTATGGGCCATTCTTTGATGGCTTTGGTCTTTTCTTCATCCATGGAGATTTCATTAACTCCAACGATCATTCCTAGAAAGTCTACTTCTTTGCACAAGAAGGTGCATTTTTCTGGTTTGATAAATAAATCGTTTTCTTTTAATCTCTGTAGCACTTCCAGAACGACTTTGTTGTGTTCTTTCTGATTATCTGTGGAAGTGAAGATCATGAGATTGTCGATATAGACGACCACGACTCCATCCATATCAGAGAAGATGTCGTTCATCATTTGTTGGAAGGTGGCGGGGGAGTTGCATAAGCCGAAGTACATAACGAGGGGTTCATATGATCCGCGGAAGCATACGAATGCTGCTTTCCATTCGTTGCCTTCTTTGATACGGACATTGTTATATCCCCATCTTAAGTCCATTTTAGTAAAGAGTTTTGCATGTTTCAGCTTGTCAACAAGCTGGGAAATGAGGGGAAGAGGGTAGTTGTTTTTGACTGTGTGTTCGTTGATGTAACAGTAATCCTGTACCATTCGTTTTCGTCCATCCTTTTTAGGAACGAAGAACACCAGTGATGTTTGTTTGGATTTAGAGGGACGGATATATCCTTTTGCCATTTGGTCATCGATGAAATCCGAGACCTCCTTTTGTTCATCTGGGGAGAGGGGAATGACACGACCCTTCTTTGGTTTAAACGTGTCTTTGAGTTCTATCCCATGGTCCCAGGGTTTTCGGAGTGGCATTCTTTCTGATTCCTTCTTTGAAAATACTTCAAGAAACTCGTGGTATTGTTTGGGTATGAGTTCTTCAGGGGTTTTTTCTATTTTTGGTGTTTGTTTTTCTTCTTTTTGTTGTTTACGAAATTGGTAGTCATAGATGTCTTCTATTTCTTCACATGTGACTTGTCGTGAGAAAGAAGACGTATTGCATGGAAGTGGACAATGTGTCAGGTTCACTTTTCCCAATTTCCAATCTATCTCCAGATTGTGCTTCTTCAGCCATGTGTATCCAAGGACTAGATCATGGGTTCCTATATTAGTGATTTCTGCCCTGACGTTTTCAACGTGTCCTTGATAATCTAGGGAAATTTCCGCATAGTGTGTAATTTCTCCAGCCGAATTTGGACTTCCATTGGTGTTAAAGACCTTGACAGGGAATAGCATTTCCTTCTTTGGGATTTTGTTTTTATCCACAAAAGACTTGTTTAGGAAAGTTACGTTTGCTCTGCTGTCTAGGAGAGCCCTTGCTTTAAAGGGGAATGGAGAGTTTTCTATAGTTATTTCGATGGGGAGCGTGATCTCCTTATCGATCTTGAAGGACCTAATGAATTTTTGTGAGTATATTTTAGGAGAATCAAGCACTGGTTTGTCATCCCAGCCGCGCTCTGTATGAGACGCTCCTGACGTTTGTGAGTCTGAAATCATAGGAGTAAGGTTTTCATACAGAGTAGTATCGTAATCGTCTAATGGTTCAATGTCCAAGGGAGAGAAGAAAGACTGACCTTGTGACACCGACCTTCCCTTCTTGGTCGTGCCACTCAGGCTTTTCCCGACCCAAACTTTTTCTTGTAGTGGGCATCGATTTGTTCAATCGATAACCCGTGGAGTTCTGCATAAGGGTCCACTGCTTCTATTTTCGTAGTTGGGGCAGTGGGGATTTCGGTGGCCATTTCTCTAGCCTTTCCTTTATTATTCTGGCAGTTACGCCAGTGTTGTCCGTTTACCCACCCGCAAACGGGACATTGATTCTTTTTGGGAGCACGGCATTCTTTCATGCCGTGTCCTTCCTTTCCGCAGTTTGTGCATTTAAAGGGCTTCTTGCCCGGTTTGGTTTGTGTATTGTTTACGTACCACCTGTTTTCATCTCGGGTGATTACATCAACATCCATTGCGTTTGGATCTTTCCTCTGTTGGGTGGTTCCTCGGAGGAAGTTCAAACTTTCTTGTGCATTCCCTATTTTTCTTATTTCGTCTAGCCAGTCTGTGACCGAGACGAGGGTGTCTCTCTTTCCTGATTGGAATATTTTTTCGATAATAAATCTTGCTGTATTCCTTTCTAGGAGGCGTATGCCGTGAGACTGGCTTATCTCCGACTGGAGATAGAGGGAGTGCCATTTCGCTAGGAACTGATCCATCTTGGTGGTTCCTTGGTATTATTTCTCGATTTGGGCAATCGCCCAATCTCCTTGTATTTGCGGACGGAAGAAGGTTTCGATGCTCTTGCTTACTTCATCCCAGGTATAGATGAATGGTTCATCAATTACTTGTTTTATTTTTGTCTGGGCAAAGTATCCAGCCTTTTCTCTTTTAAGGCAGGATAGCACAGCAAAGCTAGCGTCGCTTGTATGTTTTGAAATCCCATTTACTTGGAGCCATGCCTGCATTTTGGCCCACCATTCGTTGAACTTTGGGATGCTTCCGTCGTACTCTCCGGGATCTGCGAAGAGTTCATATTTTTTTCCTATGGAGGAGTTTGGCTTTGGTTCGTCTGTAGACATAGCGCCTCCTCCCGACTCGATTTGTGCTTGCAACTTTTGTACTTGTTGTTGCAGCTGTGCTACCGTTTTCATTTGTTTGGTGAGGAAAGCGATTTCGTTGTCCTTGGTATCTATCTGAGTACCTAAGGAGGAAATTGCTGTAAGGAGATGTTCATTATTGTTACGACTTCTTTTTCTCCGTCTACATATGTACCAGACTGATTCATGACCACTGTTCTCTCTTCACCAAGAACAGTCGACCTTTTTCTCTTCTTGAAATTTTCACTTCCGAGAATTTCCTTTTTAGGAAATCCAACGTCGGAACCTGTAGTCCCGGATCCGCAGTATACCTACTGCGCCGCAGCCGGAGACCTTAGTCATCTACGGTCTTCCTCCCTTTTTCCTTTTACCTTTCCTGCAACCTAGTGCTCTGTCATTCCTTCTCCGTGATCCCCAGGAACCCCGTTCCATTCCCTTTGAAGTTTTCCCCTTCCTCCTCATCTTCTTTTGTCGCGCAGGCTCTCAAAGGATATCCCGTTCCGCTGACTCAACTCAGCTCTTCTTGTACCATATATAAACCGTAGGGTACACGCCTGTATTTTCCTAGCTTAGTTCTACTCAATTTACTGTGCTCAACCACTGTCACCCTCTGAACTCTCCCTCCCCTTTGGAGAGCTTCCCCTTGAACTCTTCAAACCCCCTACAACGTGCTAGGGATCCCTTGAACCCTTGAAACCCCTTTAGCTAGGGTATTCGTTCTTTGAACCATCGACTCCTGCCATCCAGCTAGAGCCCCTATTTTCGGAACCTCTGGAACCCCTATCTCAGAATGCCAGAACCCCAGGCTCATTGAAACCCTCGACCTTCTGTTGCTCAACAGAAGCCCCTATCTTCGGAACTTTTGGAACCCCTATCTTAGAACGTCGGAACCCCTGAGCCACTGAGTTAATGCCAGTCCCTACCCAGGGTTGTCATAACAATTTCTGCCCTAGCATGTTCCTTGTGCCCATCAAAGTTTAGATTAATGTCCGCATAGTGTGTGATTTCTCCTGATGAGTTTGGTGAACCATCGGTGTTATAGACACCGATTGGTTGTAGGAGTTTCTTCATAGGGATGTTATTTCTTTTTACGTATTTTTTGTTTATGAAGATCACGTTTGCTCCGCTATCCAGCAAGGCCGATGCTTTGAATGGAAATGGGGAGTTTTCCATTGTCACTTCTAGGGAGAGTGTGATTTCTTTGTCCATAGAGAATGTCCTGATGAATTTTTGTGAGTAATTGCTAGAGGAATTAAGCACTGGTTTATCGTCCCAGCCGCGCTCGTGTTGAGTCGCCTCTGACATTACATCGTCCGAAATCATAGGAAAGGGGCAGGTATCATAAGGGGTTGTATCGTAATCGTCTAATGGTTTGATGTCCAAGGGAGAGAAGAAAGACTGACCTTGTGACACCGACCTTCCCTTTTGGGTGGCGTCACTTAGGCTTTTCCCGACCTGAATTTCTTTTTGTAATGAGCTTCAATCTGCTCAATTGTCATATTTCTTATTTCAGCGTAAGGGTCCACTGGCTCTATCCTTGTGGTTGGGGCTGTGGGTATCTCTGTGGAGATTTCCCTTGCTCGGCTTTTGCCTTTACACCCTTTCCAGTGTTGGCCATTTACCCATTTGCAGTCTGGGCATTGGTTCTTCTTTGGAGCGCGGCACTCCTTTACGCCATGGCCTTCCTTTCCGCAGTTAGCGCATTTGAAAGGGGCCTTTTTCTTTGTCATGGTGGTTGTGTTTACAAACCACCCATCATCTCCTCTTATAATTTGGTCGACCTCCATTGCATTGGGGTCTTTGTATGTCCTTTGGGGTTTGTATTCTCCCCTCAGGAATTTCAGACTTTCTTGGTTGTTGCCAATTTCTTTTATCTGGGCAACATATTCTTCTACGGTATTCTTCCTTTTTCCTTCTCGGAAGATCTGTGCGATGATACCGGCATTGGTATCTTTCTCAAGGAGCCATATCCTGTGGGTGGCGTCCAGGCCAGCTTGTTCGTAAAGGGTTTTCCACTTTACGAGGTACTCCTCCGTCCTCATGTTTCCTTGGAAGAGTTTGTTTATTTGGGTGGTGGCCCAATCTTTCTCTACCGTGGGTCTGAAGTATAATTCCACGTCTTTCTTTAGATCTTGGAATTTCATTGGTTTTGTGGTGAGGGATTTTAGCTTCCCTTGTGCAAAGCTTCCTGCTTTCCCTTTCATCCGTGAAAGGATGGCGGTGCAGGCTTCTGATTCATCTGTGATTTTATTTGCGGCTATCCAGCCTTCCATCTTTGCCCACCATTCGTTGTATTTTCCCACAGATCTGTCATAGTCTCCTGGGTCTGCGAATAATTCAAATTTCCTTCCTCCAGTAGGTGCGGGTGGTTGTGCGGCTATCTGATTTTGGAGATCTGCGATCTCTTGTAGCAGTTGTGAGACCAAAGTAGCCAGTGCTTGTCCCGACATCTGATTCTGAGTGTAAGCGGCAAGGAGGGCTTGTGTGTGAGCAGACATTGTTTCTAGTTTATAGTGGTAGGTCTACAGTTTGGTTTGCATAGTACGTTCCTTGGTCAAAGAGATCTACTCTGGTTGTCTTGGATCTGGTCATATCCTTCATATCTGACCCTTTTCCTATTCCTCCTGTATTGTTCCCAATCTCTCTGCCTTTGCAAATACGTCCAATCTAGCAGTTCTACCTCGTTTGGATCGAAGGTTTCGCTCCTTTCTCTCTTTGGGATGCGAAGGGGTGCTACAATCGGGCTTGGAGATCTCTTTATCTCCAGTTCTGGGCTTCCGAAAGAGGAAGTAAGGGGCGTTAGAGGGCTTAGGAGTAGTTGGGGTTCCTCATCTTCTTGTTTGATGAATGAAGGAGACCTTTCCCTGATACCAGGTGACGTGCTGCTCCTTTCTGCTGGATCTGTAATTAACGAGACCTGATCTAGCTCTGGGACTAGGGGGATTCGTTCTAAGGATTGGAGCACTAATACTGCTCTTAAGATCTCCTCTTCTGGGGCACAATTGAATAGATCCCAGGGTAGATGGTTATCGGTGATTAGGAATGAAAGGGTTGCTGAGTCTAGAGGTTCTTCACTAGGATACCTCCTATCTCTGACACTATCTCTCAGGTGCTGTACTTCTGTGCTACTAATGTGTGGCAGCAATGGATGGATTGCTTCGTAAAGGGTGCAAAGGTTAGCTTGTCCTGAGGATTGGAAGTTCACTATGTATCAAGAGCTTGAGTCCTCTTGAACTAGCGTTGACTTCGTTTGACGCACTTGTCTCTTCTTGAGCGTGCGTAAAGCTTTCTGGGCTTAACCTAGGTAGTGGCACGTAGAAAGTTGTAGTAAAGTTCTAATGAAACAACCTTGAAAGCTGAGACTGTTAAAGTGGAAGTAAAGATGAGAGTTGTTGTCTGGCTGATTTAGAGGGAGAAGATCGAGAGAACTTTACTGAAGTTCTCCGATGTTGGATTCGATATATATACTAGATACATGATGTTTGTACATATTTGGTTTATTCTAGAGAGCTCCATTATATAAGCGTATGTGATTGGTTAATGTGTATGGTGTCATCAAGGCTGTGTGTAAGTATTTTATGATTGGATGATAAGGATGATGTCATAGATAAGGGCTGTGCTTGGCTATGCAAGTGTGGCAGCCAATGGGGAATGAAACTGAGCATAGGTGTGACATGAGG
>JBBPLQ010000964.1:0-12015 GCA_038089855.1 Royoungia palumana
GGAAAGGTGTCGGAAGGTCGGTCGGGTCGTCGGAAATGCTGGTAATGGACGGATAGATTGATAGGAAGGTAGGTAGGTACAGAGGAGTCGTCCGGAGGGAGTAGATATCGTCCGAAAGGTGGTAAAAAACTCCCTAGACAAGGCTAGGTACAGGAATTTATAGTCTGGGCATTTCCCGGACTGTATAAACAGTCGCAAAGCTCGGAAATAGCTAAATAATGAATCTATAGTATGTAGACCTACTGCCGAGTCAAGTCCAGGGCATATGAATGAAGTCCGGAGCGCGGGAAAGTAGTCCGAGGTAGTCCGGACCGCGAGAAACCCGCCGGGAATAGTCCGGACCGCGGGAAAGACGACCGGACTATTGAATATGTGTCCGGAATGTATGTGATGGGACTGGAAAGTGGACAACAGGGCCAGAAAGTGGATAATTGGTCCGGAAAGCGGACGATTGGGCTCGGGAATGGATAATCGGGCCCGGAAATGGATGTTCAGGCCTGGAAAGCATGCATCGGTCTCAGGATGAAGCCGGGATATCTACCTAGAGCTGTCCCAAGCTCTACAACGCAGTCTCTGAGACACCAGTATCAGAAACTGCAAATACTAACACTGGTTGCAACAAGAAGAAAAAGAAGAAGGAGAAAGGAAAAATGTTTGTACTTGGGGGATTACCTATGGGACAGACACTACCTGGCACATCTGCCAGAGAACTCTTAGAAGGTTTACCACAGATGAGATACTCTGTGAGCAAAGCATTAGCAACCGTGACGGATCCTGTCATGTGCTGTTCCTCCGACCTACTCCGCACTTCCGAAACCCAACTCTGGCGCCCTTGCGCACTCCAATACCCCGTCCGTAGATCTCCGTCTCTCCGTTTCACTCTGTCTCTCCATTCTCCGTTTATAGTTTACATTCTATCTCGTCATGTATTGCCTCCGTCCTAGTTACCTCCGACTGAAACAACACTCAAAGCGAATGAAGTTTAGTGGAGTTTGTTTGTGAAGAAAGCTTAGAGGGGACTTTGAATGGAAACTATCAGATTGATAAAACTAAAGAGCATTGTAGTTTACATGGGGGTTTATATACTGTCCACTGTGTGTGGTCGTGTTTACGATGGTACACTAATAAGGAAGGTGGTACGATATCCTGTATCTAATTGTCATTGGTTGATAAGGAGTGACTGTGAGTGAGTCATAGATAAGGCACTGCCTTGGGAATGGAAGAGAAGCGTCAAGCTTCTATGGAATGGAACGTGCATGGATCATATCCGATTGGATAGTTAAATATATGCTGCTTCTATTGTGGCAGCCAATAGGAATCAATCCCGAGCATAGGTTTGGCATGAGGCGTCTATATTTAGAATGTGTCCTTCAAGGACGAGTGAGTTGGGACGACATAGGGAGAGGGATTGAATGTCTTGTCAAAAGACTGCATGGGGTTCATAGGAACAAAAAGTGTAGGAAATGGAATCGGTTCGGAGGTGATCGTAACACTGACCCTGCATGTACATTTCTCCGTCGACCCTTCTCTGTTCTCTGTCGACCCTTGTCCATTCCCCGTCTCCGACCCTTACTCCGACCCTTCTGACTCCGGACTTATTCATCTCTGTCCCAGTTACGTTTCCCGTCCTCCGTATATAAGTCCACACCTTGTCATAGATACTCTAGCTTGAATATCGACTAAGACTTCCCCGGCACTCCTCTCTTGTCTCACTCCACTTCGAGTTCTCCCTTCAAACCCACTCCGTCCTCTTCATCCTCTGAAATCCGGGACCCCCAACAAGGACAGTAAGGGCGCAGTGCTCTGCTCCGAGTCGCTGAAGCCGAAGTCCCGAACCCCTCGCGCAACTCCAGAGTTGTATCCGGAGTTGACCAGAGTTGTCGCCAGAAATCCTGCATAGCCTTAACAGATCCTGATGATCCTATACCCATATATACCACACTCTAGACCACCTCGTGTAGATGAAGGAGAGATCCCCTTATCCTCCAATTATAATAAATGAATTTTTGGCTATTATACTGTCGGAAATGCTGAGGGTAAACCAAATCATTGGATGATGGACAGTGGATGCACTGATCACATTTCTCCATATATGTCCGATTTCATTCATCTTGGACATGAGCAATGATCAGCAACAGTTGCTTCTGGATTGACCATATCTATGTACGGTCCAGGGAAAGTGATGTTATCACCCAATGACCTACCACAGACGATCTTACAAGATGTCTGGTACGCCCCTCATGCCTCCTACCGACTAGTATCTATCCCCTCTCTTACAATGAAGGGATATGAATGCTCAATAACAAATGGACAAACACAAGTCTGGAACACTGATGGATCTTTGGTAATACAGGCATCTGCCTTATTTCCACAAGAAAACAACCTACATTGGTTTCAGTCGCCTTCGATTAAACCATCGGTTGTAACATCAGTTCAATTACTACCTGATTCTGTCACCCTTTGGCACTTATGCTTCGGACATCCCTCTCAGAATGCCCTTCAACACCTTCGACAAAATACATCTGGTGCTCCACACCTTCCTGACTCTAAACTACCACCTTGTAAAGGTTGCACAGAAGGGAAAATGGCCAATCAGCCTTTTCCTCCTTCTGACAAGAGGTCAACTCAACCACTTGCCCTTGTACATACCGACCTTATTGGTCCTATGCCCAAGGAGTCTCAATCCAGGAAGAGATATATTCTCACCCTCATTGATGATTTTTCCGGTTATGCCATCCTTGCTTTTCTTCGAGACAAATCCAAGACCTGTGCACAACTTATTACCATGTTTTCCTTTTTGGAAACTCATTCCGGATTCAATGTTACCTCTGTACGTTCAGACCGAGGAGAATTTATGGGACAGAATGTGAAAATGTTCTTCTCATCCAGAGGTATCAAACATGAAACAAGAGTTCATGAAGCGTTGGGAATCAAGGGATCTTGGACAAGCACAAGAATACCTAGGAATGCGTATTACTCGAGATTGAAAGAAAAGGACAATCATATCTCGACCAGTGCACCTATGCTCAGAAGGTCGCTGAGAGGTTCGGACAAACAAACTCCAAACCTGTGAATACACCACTTCCCACCAGATATAATCCGAGACCCAATGATAAACAAGGAGATGCAAATCTTTGAAGTCGTTATCAATCAGTCATAGGCTCCCTCCTATACATCATGCTAGGAACCAGACCAGACCTTGCCTATGCTGTGATTAAAATGTCACAATTCTCTGCAAACCCATCTGAAGAACATTTGCAGAAGGCGATCTATATCGTATGCTATCTAGCGACAACCACTGACCTCTGTATAACCTACAAGTCAGGTGGACCAATGAATGGTATAATCACTTACAGTGACACAGATTGGGTAGGAGATATTGAAACATCCAGATCAACTACTGGATATTCAGTTTATTTAGCCAATGGAATAGTATCCTGGCTCTCAAAACGACAGAAGAGAGTATGACTTTCATCCACAGAAGCAGAATATTGCAGTATGACTGAATGTTGCAAACAACTGCAATGGATTCAAAACTTATTCAAAGAATTAACTATCGTTCTTCCCCCTGTACCACTATGCATGGATAATCAGGAAGCAATGTTTCTTGCCTCGAATCCAGCTCAAGAAGGCAGAACAAAACATGTCCAGATACCAGAACATTACATCTGAGAAGCTGTAGAACTTGGTGAAGTTGAACTTTTCTATGTCCCAACTAACCAACAGTTCTCTGATATCTTTACCAAAAACCTTGGAAAGATAGCCTTTGAGTGTGGACAAAAAAGTCTTACACTGTCCCCTTATTCATGAAACTCAATATTTCAAATGAGGAAGAGTATCGAATATCAAGTGGTATTTCTATTTCAGATATTCTTATCCAGATACCACTGATATTATATTAATCATCTTTCATATTGGATAATCATTCAATATTCACATGTCATACATTGGTCAATTCATATGACTCATCTACCGATCATCATCAGACACATAGTAATCATGTATGACAGATAATGTGATTCCATCGCATTACCTTCTTCCTTATTAGGTAGAAAGATAGGACTGCACACGGACCAGTCCAAACACATACATACAATCCTGTATAGTATATAAGAGGAGAGCTCTCTCATACTCGCTCTCCTCAGTAAGAAACATATATTCTATTCTACTCAATCACTCTTGCTTATGCCTTAAAGTCTCCTCAAGTAAGTCTCTACTTGATCTACCTGTGCATACTTCTCCAGGAGAGGAAGTATCCTACATTCATATGTAGAGAAAGAGAACTAGTATCCAGTTCTTTAAGGCTCACTGCAATGATTGTACAAGATGACAAACAAATGGTAGAGGTCTCATCTGTGATTTCCCGTGCACTTATGACAGTCAGAAATAGATTGTACATTGGATCAGGTGTAGATAGGCAATGTGCAGTGCACGAAGAGAATGAACTGTGCAGGAGGGAGGACATGACGGCTTACATAAACATTGATGGATAACGGGAAAAATACAGTCAAGTTCACGCCCTATTATGAGCAAAGAAATTCGGTCGAAGCCTTGATATGAGTGCAAGATAATTCTGGTGAGCATCTGCAGAGGTCTGAAAAGGAATATGCCAGTTTCTATGAAATACAGATGAAGCGCCCAAAGACAGTCAAGTACCGGCGGGGACACTGTCACACTGCCCGTGGAGCTTTTGATATAAACATCCCGTCTCGGGCACACTGTCGGCGGCAGTGACGACGGCGTCTGAACTGCTTGCTTCATGCCACGCTGGGTTACATTCGCCCGTCACTGGTACGTCTGTTCCATAGTACGGCGGTGTCATGGGTTCAAGTTTTATCTCATTTACCAGGCCTCTGTGAGAGGTCCAGGTATCGCCCGGATCGGTGGTGGCAAGTACACACGATAGTCTTGGACAGGTTCCGTACTCCTGCATACTCTTGAATTTGTGTCTTCGCACGGTGTCCTCCTCGCGCTCATGCACGACGAGTACGTCAATGCCTCAAAGCCTCAGGGTTAAGACAGATCATGAAAAACTGCGGAGTTTACCAGTTTACCGCTCACCCTAGGGCCTATAGCCCATATGTGGCAAAATTCAAATTGTCATATGTCAGTGTGGATTCGATCTCCTCCGGCGGCTTTGAGGGGAAAAAGGGACCGAGCGGTGGTTCTTACTCGCTTAAGCACGGCACTCGCCTTGAAGCTTGACCCTTGTTACCAAGTTCCTCCTCGCGCCAAAGCTTGACAGCCTGAGGGTTGCTTCTGATGTTGGGTTCGGAACCCAAGTACTCGTCTTCAAACCACTTTATGAGGCTTTGCGACATTTCAATGATTTGATTTGAATTTTGGCTGACTGGCGCGCGGCGGTTTGTTTCTCCACTTTCTTTCAAGTTAAGAGACTGCGACCGCAGCGAAAACGCAATTTATGTAACAAGTAGTCTTGCTTTCCCAGTACGTACGTACGTATCACTTTTAGGGTGAGAAGCTTTTTTACACTTCCCCCCATCCGCCCATTTATGTATCGCGATGTGTCAAACAGGATCGGTCATCCCCTCATTCTCTTTGCGGTTCAACTCTTCTGGTCGTGGTGACAGGAATGGATGAGTATGACTCGACGATCGGTATGTACCGCGTTAAAGTGCCAGGTCAGGCATAATTGAGAATCCTCATATTCCCGTCAGGTTGCCTTCTAATTGGCGTATTTGGTGGGTGCCGGCGTTTTCCTCGTCGATGTTGCTCATCCGTTGCCAATCAAGTCAATACCTTCTTGTATGGTCTTGTCACCTACCAGTTTGCAGCCTATTATTCGAGGAGTGAGTAACGTCAAGTAGCTCTCACTTACAAACTCATGCATCACTAGAATTCAACGACCGTCTGGTTGTAAGGTCGGTCGACTCCCAGTCCTAGTACCAATGTATATTCTTAAAGAGCGAACTATCTCAGGTTGATGGTGTTCTTCCTGTTTGGATTGGATACATTCTATAGTGCTGCGTGAGTCCCTCGATCTGGTGGTATTGTACGTGCAAGGCTCAATTACTTGTTTGTCAGGCTCATCTACATGGCATACTACTATACGTTCGTAACCCATCAATTCGCATTGTATATTCATGACTCGTCCCATTCTAGCGTGACGAACTACGGTAAACCAGAAGTGCTTGACCGTGAGTAATCGTGTCGTCGCTCAAACATTTTCTGACGGCCTCGAAGAGGATTTGTGGCCATACCCATTGAGCCCTCTCGCCACTGCGCTTGCTGCTGTGGTGACCCAGGTATACTTAGGGTACAGGCAAGTATCACCCAGATATCTCTATCTTTGTGAATCTCAATGGTGCCTCAGGATTCGACGCTTGACTGGTAGCAGACTCCTGTATGGGATAGTCCTCGTTCTAGCAATTCCAACAGCAATATTGGGCGTAGTTATCAGCATCGAGTCCATGGTCATCACAGTGTAAGTTGCGCGAACAAGATTTTTTTCAAACTGACTGAGTGATCAGCATATCCGAGCTGCCACGACTTACGCGGATGGTGATAGTCTGGTTGTCTCTGCAGGTTGCTATAGACGCATTCATAACTAGTATGTTCTTTTATTCTGAATTATCCAATGCTAGGTACTCATTCTCGATTGTCAGCAACTTTGGTCACCATTTTCATTCGGTGGCGAACTGGTTTCTCCAGGACGGACAGCGTTCTAAACCGACTTATTCGTGGTGCCATCCAGACAGGTCTTTTCGCGGGGATTTTCTCCCTCAGTGACTTGATCGCTTTCGTTACTGTCCCGAAGATGTACCTGTACAGCACATTTGCTGTTCCCATTGGTCGGATTTACACGAATGTGGGTGTCGTCAGTGTAGTGGTGATATTGTCATCTGCTGATTCGGTCCGTGGCGGAAGACTCTCATGGACACCCTGCTTACCCGTGATTCGATCAAAGTAGAAATGGATGCCACGTATGAAATGAACAGGCCCGTGAGTTACTTGTTCGGTTGCGTGAGTTATTCCGTTCAATCCTTCTACAGAGCGCTGCGATAGCCTGGCTCTCCGTGGATGTCGAGGGATCAGAGGTCACATCCTCGTTGCATACCATCAAAGCCCCGAATGTCGAGGACGCCTACTGTCGTTCAGCTAACGACTCCGAGCATATAGACCGCAAACGTGTTACACTGGCAGTATGATGACTGCTGCAGTCCCGTAGGAAACTCTCGGGAAACACAGGAAGGTGAATTTTCTTTTCAGTGTTGTCTTGCGTTTCGTTACGCTATGGATCAGCTTCCCCGCTCGTTTTCTGTATTTTTCTTTAAATACCGGGTTCACCGTTGAAGGACTGGAATATATGCTGTGGTTTCTTGGTAGCATTATAAAGATTTTTGGTAGCATAGCGCGTTGTATCATTTTCACTATATTCTGTATACACAATTGATTCTAAAAATCGTCAAATGTGTATTGATATGGACCACTTACATAGATACTTGTGTAGCACGCGAAAAACTGCGACCTGATTGCTAAGGAGAAGTATATAAGGGCAATGCGCCCCGCACGCACATAGCACATAGTATAAACCGGGATTTACTATTTAAAAAAAAGGATGACACTGATTCGGATTCACCGAAGTGTACAAATAAACAAACGCAAACAAAGTTGGAGGAAGGGAAACACAACAATTGAAACAAGTACTATTACATATAGGATGTCCGTCTGCCTTCGTACGTGGCTTGCTGAACGAGGCATGTCCTGTTTGATTGCGTTCTGAGCATGCTTATAAATGCTGGATATGCTAGTCACCGAATGTCCATGGACATTCGGCCTCGTTTTTGCCGTTGGCGCATTTACGGTCGCGCGTTTCTTGCTCAAATCATTGCTTGTCTTTTCCCAGACCTTTGTTCTGCCTGGAACAGACGTGCGTATGCATAATTACGCGTCAAGGTGATGCTGACGCGTTCCTTGTTCTTAGTTAAAGAAATTTGGTGCAAGAAAAGGCGCTTGGGCAGGTATGTCGTGTGCTGAAAATGCCCTTTTTTGCCTTTAAAGTTCGGCATCCATAGTCATCACTGGTGCATCCGACGGTATTGGCAAAGAATTTGCCTTGCAGTTGGCCTCCGCCGGTTTCAATATCTTGCTTGTCGCGCGCAATGAGGCTGCATTGATTTCCGTTGCTGCTGAAATCGGTGTGTTCTATTTGTGACGCATATGTGCAGCTGATCTCTGGTTTGTAGCGAGCAAGACGTCGGGCAAGATAGAGACTCGAATCCAATTGGTTGATTTCGCGAAAAATGATGCGGCGGCGCTAGATGCATTTAAATCCATTGTCGGTGGCTTGGACATTGGTGTCCTTGGTCGGTGTTCCTCCTCATTTATTCTTAGCTATACTCCAGCGGCTGATGGCTGATTTTGGCATCAGTGAATAATGTCGGCAAGTCGCACTCAATGCCAACATACTTCGCCGAGACGGAAGAGCAAGAAAACGAAGACATTGTTGCTATTAACATCAACGGCACTGTCCGCGTCACACGCGCCGTACTTCCTGGTATGATTCAGCGGTTAGCCATTCTTGCTGTGGTTGCGCAACAATTTTCATACATGTTTATTTGTAGAAAACGCGGGTTAATCCTAAACATTGGGTCTTTTGCTGGCCAGGTTGCTTCCCCAATGCTAGCTCCCTACTCAGGTAGCAAAGCGTTCTTAACAACGTTCACGAGCGCACTTCAAGAGGAAGTTCGGGTACACAACATTGCTGTCCAACACTTGAACACATACTACGTTGTCCGTTTTTCCTTTTGTCTACCCTCGCTTTCTCTCATCTCGCAATCTTAGGTATCGAAAATGTCCGGTATCAGGAGATCGACCGTACTGGTACCTACACCCCAAGTCTTCGTCCGTTCCGCATTGAATAAGATCGGACTGTCATGCGGAGCGGCCATGTCCGACCGACCTGGCACCAGCACTCCATTCTGGAGCCATGCCTTAGTCGATTATCTGATCCACGCTGTCGGATGGAAATCCTTGTTCATCACTCATACCCACAAGTCGCTCAAAGATGTCCGCCGTCGGACCCTGCGAAAGCTGGAGCGAGAAGCGAAGAAGCAGTAGAAGGCGTTCTCATCACTGCAAAGCAGTGCTGGTTTTGATGTTGTTTATTCTCAATTGCGGCTGTCTGCTGTTGTTGGTTTGAGCATGAGTTGTTCTCCCGAAGCCTTGAGGGAGTGTAGCTTGTTGCTGACACACTAGCATCAGGGACGTTTACATGTACTGAACTGGGGTAGCCAACGTTAATCAACCAGATTACTCATTGGAGCCATGTGCATGGATCATGGTGTGCTACTGGTCAACTTGTATGAAAACGCTGAAGAGCCCCGCGCGTGAAGAACGCGGGACCTTTCAGACTCCAGAGTGGGATCAAATGATTTGACTTGTTGCTTGTTTTATATAGATGCGCGTGATCAACCTTTACGAGCCAGAAGGAGGTCCATCTTAGGTCCATGCCGAGGCTGCTGGGAGGTCAACCGGTTGTAATTGTGTGACATGAGCCAGATTATCGCATAATTGCCCACACCGAAATGCGGTCCATTTGGCGCTACATGGTACGAAACTTGGAAGTGTGACAGATTCGACATTGCGCTACATCGAGAAATTAGCTGTTTCAGTGAACCTTTGGGCAGACTCCATCCTCGACAAACAGAATCTCAGAGACAGTCTACAGATCGTTGTCAGGTGTTCATTCTAGGGTTAGTAGGAAGCTTTACCAAATCTATCGGTGAAAGAGATACTAACTGGAAAAGGCTTTGTACTGCTACCGAGGTCCGAGATACGGATGGCCCGGCACATTCCGACGGAATCCCATGACATTGAAAGGGACGATGACTGAGCTCATGTTGTAATCTATTCCGCCGCTATCCTGGTCGTTCACGTTCAAGGCATTGGTATTTGGGGGACTCAGGGTCGGGGTCGGGTCCTCCTTTGCCGCGTAAACTAATATGTTCCTTCCTACGAGTGATCAGGTTCTTCCCCTTTTGCAGACCCTTGACTAGTACATCGTCTTCCAGTCAACTTGGGCCTTCTTGCATATTCAAATTGAAGATATTTCAGGACTCCGGACTTCAGTATGGGTTTTTATGACTCAATAATTGGTGCGTGCCACGCCAGGTGACAATCTGAAGTGTCTTGAATGTTATTGGAATCAAAACATAGGCACGCTTTTAGTAGGGATATTCTGTGAGCTATCTTCCCGTCAACAAGGTCACTTCTGGTCCCCACTGACTCGTTATGAACCAAGTCAATACATTCTTATATGGTCTTGTAATGTACCAGTTCGCGGTATACTACCGCAGGAGTAGGCAAACTCAAAGTATCCTTTGACTTGCTGCAGCTTACCTTTCCACTCTAGAATCCAATGATAGCCCAATCACGAGGTTGGAAAGTCACGTATTCACGAATGTTGTACATTGACAAGTGGCATTAGATATATGGTGCTCGTCCTGTTCATTTTAGACACCTTTCACAGTGTCGCGTGCGTATCATTCTTTGTACGTTGTGTCCGCAAATTGGCTCAATCTTTTCATAGGGTTATATATATGGCGTATGATTATATGTCCGTAACCTTCTCAAACATTCCCCCGGTCGATGCTTAGTGTTTTTCAGGGTGACGAATTATGGCAATCCAGCCGCTCTTGCAGGTGTGTAGTCGTCATAGGGCCTGCATGTCCTAACCCTTCCCGAAGTGGCCGAGTGGCCGCACACATTCACACCAATATTCACTGCGCTTGCTGCCTTAATGACTCAGCTATATCTGGCGCTAAGGCAAATGCACCGTTTGGCTACCCGATCCTAGATTTAATCCTTTGACTTATGTAGGATCTGGCATCTGACTAATAGCGTGCTCCTGTACGGCGTGATCATCATGCTAACGATCCCTCCGTTTATTCTGGCTATCACCTGCAGCGTCAAGGCTTGGATGATTGCAGTGTGCGTTTTACGAACAAGGTACTGTAATGAGCTGAACATCGGTGAACAGTTTGACTGAGCTACCTCGTCTGGCACCTCTTGTGATTGCTTGGTTATCCATGCAGGTCATTGTGGATGCATTTATCACCAGTACGCTCGTCTACTCCAATTCGTATGGCGTAAGGTATTCATCATAAACATCATTGGCAGTTACTTTGATTGTTATCTTCTCTTATTCGCGCACTGGTTTCCCAAGGACGAATACCGTTCTCAATCGCCTTATTCGTGGTGCCGTTCAGACAGGCCTCTTCGCTGGTATCTTTTCTATCGGTAATTTGATCGCTGTTGCTGTTCTACCCGGTACAAATTTGTATACAATGTTTTCCATCCCCATTGGTCGTATCTACACGATTGTGAGTTTGATGCCGTCTTTGAATGTTCCTTCGCTGACATGAGATTCTCTATTTTTGAAAAGACCCTTCTGGATATCTTGCTAACCCGCCAGTCGCTCAAGGCAGAGTTGGTTGGCACATACAGCGTAACAGACGCGGTAAGCTGTTTAGTTGCCATGGGTCGTTCATCTGGTCCTGATCCCTGTACAGTCTAGTCAGATAAGCTGGGGAGTCACGGGGGTTTCGCAAGTGATTCCGACGCTCGGGTCGGACAGTTCCCAAACGAAGAAGACTGACCAGGAGCCGTGTGATCCGGGTCACCAGTCGACTCACGCCGAGGGAGGCAGAACCGGTTCACATGCAGTTTGATCCTAGTATCGAAGCCCTCGGATCGTATATTTGGAAATTTTGGTTGTCGATTTCTCGCTGTCGCTTTGAGACCTCTTTCCATTTTCTTGATACGGCTGGGTGTGTTTCGTTTGGAAATATGTGTCATGATACAGATACGTGGTGGGTCTTGAGCCCAGAATTGAACCGTTGTATATTAGCCGAATCATATAGTATGAGGACTGTCCGACTCGTACGGTGAGCTGTGTAACAATTTTGACTCGGATGTAGTTGTCTTCGTGATTTCGACTCCCGGATCTCGGAGTACCAGAACTACTACTAGGTATGGTCCAGCCTTCTCTGA
>JBBPLQ010000966.1:0-11994 GCA_038089855.1 Royoungia palumana
TTTCCTCTTTGAGGATCACTATGTATGCTTGGGTAACCTATGTGGCAAAGGATGATCGGAAGATGTATGATAAGTTCAGCGGGTGGGTGAAAGTGTGCAGTACTTCCTAGCATCCTACAGTCCTGTGGGACTGAGGTGACCTGCTAGGGTGGGCGGCCAGCTTCTGTTACAGTTTGTGATTTTGCATCTCATTTGGACTGTTAAGACCAGGTCAACTCCAGTCAACTCCGGTGACTCCAGAGTTATGTGCATGGGTAGGACCTTGGCTTCAGTGACTTGGAGCGGAGTGCTGCACCCTTGCCTGGGTCTCAGAGGTGGTCCAGATTTTGGAGGAACAGATGTTCGGACTTAGACATTGACTAGCAATGAAGTCAAGTCGGAGTAGATAAGCGAGGCTCAAGTCAGAGTTCAGAGAAGGAGTTGAATCTAAGTTGATATTCAAACTGAAGAGTTACAACAAATACATGCAGGTTTATATATGGAGTAGGACTCGGAGTCTATAGGACAAGAATAGAGGAGGTCATAACAAAGATGGGATGGTAAGGTTTGGAAGGGTCAATGGGGTCGGGGATTGGACCTAAGTAATGAAATGGCGGAATGAAGGGCTGCGCACTCAAGCGAGTTGCAGGGACGAAGGTAACTAGGGTCTAAATCAAATATAGGATGAATCGTATATAGGAATGGAGAATGGAGAAGCAGAGTACAAGTCTGAGAGTCGGAATTGCGTACTTAATGAAATGTCAATTGAAACTCACGGAGTTATGTCTGGAGTTACATTAGAGATTGAACTTGCAGATCGGGATATGACATGGACTGATTGCTACAATTAGTTTGACTTGTAACTATGTCCATTGGATATCCCATGTGCAATTTCCCCATCTATTAAGTTTCAGCCCTTTCCATGCTTCCCTTCACCTTCTGTGTTGATACCATTACATTGTGGCACATTGTGGCACAGTTGTTTACCATTGTTTACTTGAAGCACACTTATATCACAGGAGTCCACTGCTTCTCCTCTTTGGTTACTCACAATGGACTCCAGGTCAGTATACCCTTGTTACTGTCTCACTATCATCTTTGGTTACTCACAGTGGACTCCAGAGTTGTCCTGAGTTGATCCAGCAACAGGCTAGTCGCCCTCAGTAAGCCCTTGGCTTTCAACAGCCTCATGACAGTGATGTTGCATGGGGCTGAAGGGAGCTACAATGTGTATTATGTAGGTGTATTAGAAGACATCATGCTTGTGCCTGGCTATGTAATGGATTTGCATGTATCATTTACTTAGAATATTGTAGTAACTTATCACCAAATACAGGGTTATTCACATGATGTGTGGGATAAAAGAGTTTATGGTTGTTTGCACGATGTTCGTCTGTTTTCCCTTCATGTACAACTCCAGTATATACTATCATGGGTGGACAGACTCATCTGTAAGCCTTGTGACGAAGCGTTGGGAGGTGTCTGACCCACTTTTTCAGCAGAGGTCATGCATCCACTGTCATGGACATGACACCTGTGGTAATCAATCCATGTGCCAACTTTGTTGGTCAGTGTCACAGCCATGTCAGTGGTCTGTCAACCAACTCCTTAACTCTGATGTCCTACTCCAATGCTTACTCTGACAATTCATCACACTGTCACACTCTGATGTCTGTCACTCTGCTACTCTGTCACACCCATTCCACTCTGATGCTCCAATGTTCTGTCACTTTCCTTCACTCCATCCTCCACGTCTTCATTATAGTTCACATTCCATTTTATTCTTGTCACATAAAACCTCTGTACCTAGTTATCTTTGACTCTACATGTACATTCTCTATTGACCCTTGTCCATTCTCTGCCTCCAACCCTTACTCTGACCCTTCTGACTCTGACCCCGACCCTTTTGACGCTGGACGTATTTCATCTAGTTATGTCCTCTGACCTCTGTATATAAGTCTGAGCTTTATCGTAGATACATCAGCTTGAATATTGCCTTAGACTTTCCTAGCACTCCTCTCTCATTCTATTCCACTCCAAGTTCATCTCTTTACCTACTCTGTTCTCTTTGTCCTCTGAAATCCGGGACCATCAATAAGGACAGTAAGGGTGTAGCGCTCCACTCCAAGTTGCTGAAGCTAAAGTCCCAAACCTCTCATGCAACTCCAGAGTTAGATCCGGAGTTGACTGGAGTTATCGCTGGAATTCCGACATAGCCTTAACACCTAGACTTGACTCAGCTGTCTGTTTATATACTATAGATACTCTATTTAGTCATTTCTGAACTTTGTGATTGTTTATACAGTCTAGGAAATGTCCAGACTATAAATTCCTGTACCTAGTTTGATCTAGGTGTTATGATTTGCACCTATCCTGCCTCTTTTCATTTTTCATTCCTCCTATCTTTCCTTTTAGGGAATCTGATATTGGAACCCACAGCTTTGAATCCATAGCACCACATAGTACAACTGCTGTACTGCAGTCAAGGATCAGGACTGATGATGTCTTTCTATTTTTACCATCTATCCTTATATATACCATGGTGCTCCTTTACACTTTCCTTTTGAGTGTCCCAATGGACCCCATTTCATTTTGTTAAAGGAATGATGATGTCCTTCTATTTCTACTGTCTATTCTTTTATATACCATGGTGCTCCTTTATGCTTTCCTTTTAAGTATTCTGATGGACCCCATTTTATTTTGTTAAACATTCTATCTCCATTCCGTCTCCTATTCTGAGTCCCACCTAGGAAAGGCCACTCTTTTAGCTGACCTGACTCAGCCTCCTATTGATAGTATATAAGCTGTAGAATACCTGTTCATATTCCTCAACTTAGATCAACTCAATCTATTGTGCTCAACCACTCTTATACTCTGAACTTCCCTCTACTTCAAAGGAAGGCCTCTCTTCTGAACCCTTCAAATTCCTACTGCATTCTAGAGAACCTTTGACCCTTCAGAAACCCTTCTCAAAGGTTACTTTGTCCTTGAACTCTTGTTCTTCTGCATATGACAGAAGCTCCTATCTCTGAAACCTTCGGAACCCCTATCTTGGAACCTTGGAATCACCAACTCTTGACTCCCTGTTGTCTGACAAGGTGTCCCTATTTTCAGAACCTTCAGAACCCCTATCTTGGACTTCTCTAAGCCTTTTGAGTTAATGACTGCCCCTACCTCAGGTTGTTGTAATACTAGGGAGCTTTTTACCAATTTTTGGACCATATCTACTTCCTTCTGACCACTCTCCTATATCTATCTATCTTCCTATCAATCTATCTGTCCATTACCAGCCTTTCCAATGACTGACCAACCTTCTGACACCTTTCTGGCCCTGAATGACCACTCCTAACTACTCCTATCACTCCTTGGAGAAAGAGTTGATGGAGTTGGAGGAGGAAGCAGTGGAGGCTGCAGAAAAGGATGTGAAGATGGGGAGTGTGGAGAACAATGCAGAGATGGGGAGTGTGGAGGACAATGCGGAGATGGGGAGTGCAGAGGACAATGCAGAGGAAGAAGTAGAAGAAGATGTTTATTTTGAGATAAAAATTCTTTCCTTTTTCCTTAAGTACAGTGAGGGCTGGGTTTTGACAGATATCGGAGGTGGAAATCAAAGACAAGCTCAGAGGTGTGACCAAGTTCAGTGGCCAGCAACCAAGAAGTTTCTTCATCTATACCTTTATATCCTGACCACTGGACCAGGTACAGGAGTTGGCAACTCCATCATTGGCAGTCAATCTTGGAGTCGAGGATCTCAGCTATCTGGTACTCAGGTTTGCCATCAACTTCAATTGGAGGTGGTAGAGGTTGTTTGTGGTTCGGGATTGTGTTTGGAATGGAGGGTTCCAATTGGGAGACATGGAAGACAGGGTGAACAGATTTCATGTTGTTAGGAAGTCAGAGCATGAAGGAGTGGGTTCCTGCCTGGGCGATGATTTGATATGGTCCAAGATTTTTCTTGGAGAGCTTTTTGGAAGGTCAAGTCGACTGGAACTACTTGGCCTTGATGAATACTCAGTCACCGACCTTGAAGTCCAGTGCTAGAGTTCACTTGGCGTCCATGGTGACTTGGTATTGCTCTTAAGCAAGGCCCATTTCTTCACAGAGGAATCGGTGGAGTGACTCAAGATCTACGGAGTAGTCATGAGTACATGTGGAGGTGAGATCTCTCTCAGGGTGTATGGAGATGTTGGGATGATAGCCCTTGTTGGCGAAGAGCAGAGATACACCAGTCATAGCGTTTGGAGCATTGTTGTACATGAACTCCATAAAGGGCAGCAGTTTGGACCAATTGTCCTGTTGATAGTTGCGGTAGATCCGGAGGTACTGTTCTAGGGTTTGATTCATCTGCTCCATTTATCTGTCACTTTCAGGATGATAACTGGAGGTAAAGTGGAGGCAGATGTCAAGGGCTTTTCTGAGGGAGTGGAAGAAGTGCGAGACAAAATTGACACCTCTATCGGAAGTGATGTGCGAAGGAACTCCGTGCTTGGAGAAGACATGGAGAAGGAACAACTTAGCTAGCTCCGGAGATGTAATCTTGTTGTCAGTGGGGATGAGGATGCATTGTTTTGATAGTTGGTCTACAACAACGAGGATTGCAGTGTAGCCAGAGGATGGAGAAAGCTGTTCAATGAAGTTCATGGAGATGGAGCCCCACGGTCTCTCAGGGATCAGAAGTTGTTTAAGGAGTCCATATGGCCTGTGCCTAGGAACCTTTGTATGTGAGCATGCTGTACAGGAGGAGACATATTCTTTTATAAATGTTTGGACCCCAGGCCAAGTGTATTCATGGAGAATAAGTTCCAGGTTGCCATTTTGTCTGAAATGTCTGGATAGCAGGTGATTGTGTTTGTATCAGAGAACTTGGAGACAGAGGTTTTTGGTATTGGGAACATAGATGCAATCATCTAGTCAAAGGAAGCCATTAGAGTTGATGGACCAGTGAGAATCAGAGGGTTTGGAGTTGGACATATGTGTGAAGGCAATAGGATCAGAGGGGAGTGTGGACAGGATGTTGTTGTGTAGGGATTCCACGTCAAACATAGTGCTTGCATGGAGGATAGGATTGGCGAGGCAGGTAGCTCATAGGGAGAACACAAACTGTTCCTGGGTGAAAACTGGTTGGAGGTTGTGTGAATTGATGCAAGCATAGTCCCTATTCCCCCCCTCTTTGGGATAGACGTCTCATCATCAAGTTAGGACATCAAGCTTTCCACCAAGACATCTGGGACAGAATCAGAGGATGAGGTTAAACTGGCAAAGGAATTCCAACCAGCAGGCTTGCTGATAGGAAAGAAGGCAGGTAGAAGTGAAATACTCCAGGTTCTTGTGATCTGTGACAACATTGATCGGAGTTGTGGAGCCCTCAAGGTAGTGTTGCCAAGTCTGGAATGACTTGTGGATAGTGAGGAGTTCCTTATCATGGGTATCATAGTTGAGCTTGTGAGAGTGGAGGGTTTGGGAGTAGAAAGCGACAGGGCAGACCTTGCCATTGGAGCACTGAATGGAGAGAATACCAGCCACTGCATAATCAGAGGTGTCAGTTTCTACAATGAGTGGAGCATCAGGGACTCAATGAGTCAGACTCTGAGTGGAGGTGAAAGTATCCTTGAGGCACTGGAAAGCAGAGCGACAGTCATTGGAGAATTTCCATAGAGCACCCTTGCAAGTGAGGCAGGTGAGCAGAACAATGATATCAGAGTAGTTATGGATAAAACGATGGTAGAAGTTAGTGAAGCCAAGGAAGGACTGAACACCCTTGACTTTACGAGGCTCAGGCCATTCTTGGATAGCTTTGACTTTTTCCTCAGACATGGTAAGTCCAGCAGAAGAGAGAGGTAGTAGCCAAGGTATTCCATAGAGTCAGTGTGAAACTTGCATTTGTCAGGCTTTGCATATAAACTGTGTTTCCAGAGTCATCAGAGAACCTCACGGATGTGCTCTCAGTGTGCGGACTTATCTTTGGAGTAGATAAGAATATCATCTAAAAAGACAATGATGCAAACATCAAAGAGATCAGCAAAGATGGTATTTACGAACTGCTGGAACACCACAAGAGCATTGTTGTGTTTTGTTCTTTGTGTATGATACATCCAAACAGACTCAGACATTTCCATATTACATAATCTTGGATAGATAACCTTTGTGTCGGTGCGTCTCTACCTCAGTCATGAACTCTGTATCATACTGAGGTAAGATCGGCCTCCTTACTGTTCATACATCATACTTACATTTTGTAGTTTCCTTCTACAAGTGTGCAATACTAGTCACAAGCTCCGTATCATACTGAGTATCCTTCTACAGGCTATGAGCCTTTTTCTAGTACTCTAACAATCACGCATACATATATCTTCGTGTCTGAAGTGCATACATACAACAAGATGTCTACCACTACTTCAGAGGAAATCAAGCTACCCAAGCTTGACGCGTCTGGCAAAGATTGGACCACTTGGAAGGTCTGTCTTCAACTCACTGCAAGAAGTTGCGGACTTGGCAGTTATCTTGATGGCAGCAAGTGAAAGCTATTGATCCAGCAGTTGGGGAATCGGGTGGATGGACAGCGACATCCTCTGATGAGATCAAGTCAGTTGAAGACTATGAGAAAGATCTTGCAACCTGGACTGAGAAAGACACAAAAGTATGACACATGATCACAAACACTCTTCCAAACACCCTTTTTGTCTGTCTTGTGGGCAAACACTCTGTTCATGAGTACTTCACAACTCTTAGCACTCTTTTCAAGAAGCAATCCCTCATAGTTGGTGCTGAGATATGGCATCAACTCGGAGAACTCAGGCTAAAAGATGGAGGGGACACATGCACGCATATAGAGAAAATCATTGCAGTATGTGGAGGTCTGGCTTCCATTGGACATCCAGTCTTGGATGAGGACCTCTTTAACATTGTATATGTGTTACTCCCACGCTCCTACAATCCCAGTCTCGCAGCCCTCTCTTTGACAATGCATCTACAGAACAAGTCAATTACCTCTGATGACCTTATGGATGTCATCTTGGAGGAATACGACAGACTTACACTTTAGGACGGCAAAGGAAAGAAGGTTTTTGGGGGTGAAGATGCAGCTTTTGGGGCAGATGCTTCATCTAAAAAGGGAAAAGGGAAAGAAAAGAAGTTCAGTGGTGACCTTCAATTATGGGTGGTTGGGTCACAAAACCAATGAATACTGGGAGAAAGGTGGCAGAAAAGGAGGACAGGCCCCAAAAGACACCTAAAGATGATGCAAAGTCAAAAGGGTCAGGAAATGTGGCTACAGCACACGAACCTGACTGTACTTGGTTTGTCATGCTTGATGGCAAGTCATCCTCCACAGAGACCGTTGGTGTGTTTCACGCTTGAAACTACAACATCCCAGAGCTTTATGACAGCAGTGCCTCTCAACACCTCTCTCCATGCTGTGACCATTTCTTAAACTTTGTTTCAACCCCACCTAAGCCTATTTGGGATGTAGACAATGGAACATTTGATGCGACAGGATGAGGAGACTTACTTACCCATCTATCTCCACAATGGGGACTCTCAGATACAACTCATCTTGAAAGATGTTCTTTATGTGCTGAGCATGTGAGTCACACTTGTATCCATTAGCCGCCTCACAGAAACAGGTTACCATGCAGTCTTCGATGGTGATGTCTGCCAAATCTTCAATGCCAAATGTTCTCTTGTAGGCCAAGTCAAAGCTACAGACAGTCTATACAAAGCAAAGTCTGCTTACTTAGTGACTGTGGTGAGTATGACAGCGGACACACAACTCACAATGGAAGAACTACATGTTCGCTTGTCTCATATCAGAGTTGGGACAATCCACAAGATGTTGGTGAAAGGAATGATCACCAGCATTATGCTGGATCTGAACCATAACACCATGGATTAGTGTACTTCGTGCAAGTATGGAAAAGCCACTTGAAAACCTATTGGGAAGGTCCATGAGCCTGGCTGTTCAGAGAAACTCAGTGATGAGATACACACTGACATCTGGGGCCCTTCTCCTGTCCAAACTGCTGGAAAATGAAACTATTATGGCTCTTTTACTGATGATCATACATGCTACACATGCATTAACCTCATGACAATGAAATCCAACACATTCCAAGCTTACCAAGGGTTTGAGTCTTAGTGTTACGACTTCTTTTTCCTTTTAACATATGTACAAGACTGGTCCATGGCCACCATTCTCTTCTCATCCAAGAACGGTTAATTTTCCTCTTGCTTAGAATTTTCACCTCCAAGGATTTCCTTTTTAGGAAACCCAATGTTGGAACACGTAGTCCCGGATCCGTAGTATACCTACTGTGCCGCAGCCAAGGGTCTCGGTCACCCACTGTCTTCCTCCTCCTCTATTTTACCTTTCTTGTACCACAGTGTTCTCTCATTCCTTCTACAACATTCTTAGGAACCCTGTCCTGTTTCCTTTGGGATCATCTCTTCCTCCCTCATCCTTTTTCGTTCCATAAACCTCTAGAGGGTGTTCCGTTCCGCTGACCTAACTCAGCCCCTCTTGTATCCTATATAAGCTGTAGGATACATGCCTGTATTCCCTAGCTTAGTTCTACTCAATTTACTGTGCTCAACCACTGTTGCCCTCTGAACTCTCCCTCTTCTTAGGAGAACCTTCTCTTGAACCGTTTGAACCCCTACAACGTGCTAGGGATCCCTTGAACCCCTACAATGTGCTAGGGATCCCTTGAACTCTTGAAACCCCTTTAAGCAAGGGTATTCGTCCTCTGAACCATCAACTCCTGCCATCCGGCAAGAGCCCCTATTTTTGGAACCTCCGGAACCCCTATCTTGGAACATCAGAACCCCAGACTCATTGAAATCCTTGACCTTCTGTCATCCAACAGAAGCCCCTATCTTCGGAACCATTGGAACCCCTACCTCAGAACACCGGAGCGTTTGAGCCGCTGAGTTAACGCCAGTCCCTACCTGGGGTTGTCATAACACTTAGTTGCAAACACAACATGGTATCTCCATCAAGCGACTCCACTCTGATCATGGGGGAGAGTACCTATCTAATGAATTCACTCGTTATTTGAAGTCAAAGGGTACTGAACGAAAACTGACCACTCATGATATGCCAGAATACAACGGTGTTGTGGAACTGTTAAGGCTATGTTGGAATTCCAGTGACAACTCCGGTCAACTCTGGATATAACTCCAGAATTGTGCAAGGGGTTTGGGACTTCAGCTTCAGTGACTTGGAGCGGAGCGCTACACCCTTACTGTCCTTATCAGTGGTCCCAGATTTTGGAGGACGAAGGGGACGGAGTGGGTGATGAGATGAACTCAGAGTGGAACAAGACGAGAGAGGAGTGCCGGGGAAGTCTAAGTCGATATTCAAGCTAAGGTATCTATGACAAAGCTTGGACTTATATACGGAGGTCAGAGGACATAACTAGATAAAATAGGTCTAGGGTCAGAAGGGTCGGAGTCAGAGTCAGAAGGGTCAGAGTAAGGGTTGGAGACAGAGAATGGACAAGGGTCAACGGAGAATGGACAAGAGTCAACGGAGAATGGACAAGAGTCAACGGAGAATGGACAAGAGTCAACGGAGAATGGACAAGGTACATAAAATGGAAAATGGAGACAGAGAATGTACATGCAGGATCGGAGGTAACTAGGAATGGAGGTTTTACATGATGAGAATGAAATGGAAGGTAAACTATAATGAAGATGCAGAGGACAGAGTAACAGAAAGTGATGGAAAGTGACAGAGCATTGGAGCATTGGAGTGCAATGGGTGTGACACAGTAGCAGAGTGACAGGCATCAGAGTGTGATGGAGTGTGATGAATTGTCGAAGTAAGCATTGGAGTAGGACATTGGAGTTAAGGAGTTGGTTGATGGAATGGATCGTGACAGGAACACCTTAACCTAACTCTCATGGAACGTGTGTGTACCATCTTGCATGATAGCGGTTTGCTGAAAAACGTGTGGGGAGAAGCTCTCCTTCATGTCATCTGGATCAAAAACAGGTCAGCCACCAGGGCACTTGATGGAAAAACACTGTACGAAATGCTCTATGAGAAGAAACCTGATTTGAGCAATTTACCACCCTGGGGAGCAAAGTGTTGGGTCCTTGATCAATCTAGATCAAAGCTTGATAGTTGTGCTCATAAAGGTCATTGGATTGGTTTTGATGCAGAGTCTATAGCTCATCGCATCTACTTGCCAGATCGACAGATTGTGGTTGTTGAACGCAATGTTACCTTCCAAAAGATCAATAAGTTGACTTCTACCTGGCTGGAAAACAAAAATGCCCAACCAATGCCACCTGTTACATCTACTGAACCAGACACCCTATCTGTTACTTTGTCATCACCCACCCCTGAGACTACAGATCTTGCAGATTCACCTGACAGTCCTGAGTTATGATGCTCATCTCATCTATGAAAAGACTCACCTTATATCAAACTGTTAAAAGCTGGTGTCAGGATGCACAACGGCAGAAAAAGTGGTACACTTTTACCAAAAGGAATCCTTGAAGCTGTGGTAAAGGGCATCAAGGAAGAGAAAGCCTTGTCAGTGTGAAAACTGGGCGATGAAAAAGCAGTGTTTGCGCTGCTTGCAGGGACTAGAGAAGCCAAAGGTCTAGAACCAGCAACTATTGACAAAGCAAAGATGTGACCAGACTGGCCATGGTGGGAAGAAGCCATCAATGCTGAATTAAAAAGTCTTGCCGATGCACACACTTGGAATGTGGTTGAATGACCTAGCAAGGACACTAATGTTGTCAGTTGTAAATAGGTCTTCAAAATAAAGAAGAATGCAGTGGGGGAAATCGACAAATATAAAGCACGCCTTGTTACATGCGGCTTCATGCAACAGTATGGTGTCAATTACCATGACACATATGCACCTGTCACCCAACTCACTTCCCTTCACTTGATTCTTGCTATCGTTGCTCACCACAACTGGGACATCAAAGTTTTCGATTTTCACAGTGCATTCTTGAATGGTAAATTAGATGATGATGAGATCATCTTCATGGCACTCCCACCTGGCTACGATAAGAAGGGATGCAACCTTGTTGCTCGCCTTTGCGTCGCTATTTACAGATCTAAGCAGGATGCGCTGAAGTGGTATCAGCATTTGTGGGGTACTCTCAAGGACATAGGATTTGTACATATGGAGGCTGATTGGGGAGTCTTTGTTGCGATGACTGTAACACACATCTTGATCCTTGTATTGCATGTTGATGATTGTACAGTCACCGGGGATTCTCCCTCCCTCATCAAAGCCTTCAAAGATGAAATCAGATCTTGCTTTTGGATTACTGACCTAGGCCCAATTAGCTGGTTATTGGGAATGAAAGTTATATGCGATTGTGGAGCATGTACCATCTCTTTGTCCTAAGAACCTTACACCAATGCAATCCTTGCCAAATACAACTTTTCTGATGTCAAGCCAGTCCTGATCCCTCTCAATCCCCATATCCAATTATCTGAAAAACAATCACCAAAGACTACCAACGAGGTAGCACAGATGTGTAACGTATCATATTGACAGGCAGTCAGATCATTGATTCACCTTGCAAGTGGGATCCGACCCGATACAGTGTTTGCAACATCTTTTGTGGCACAATTTTGTGCTAACCCAGGCTGGGACCATTGGGAAGCTGTGAAAAGGATTTACATGTACCTTGCAGGAACCAAAATGCTCACACTCACCTTTAGGACTTGAACAACAGGCCTTATCAGCTATGTTGATGCAGATGGTGCAACACAAGAACATCAACATGCTATCACTGGATACCCCTTCCTGATTGACAGAGGAGCTGTCCTGTGGGGGTCACGAAAACAAGAGCTCATTACCTTATCCACCACAGAATCCAAGTACATTGCTGCTACACACGCAGCTAAAGAGGCAATTTGGCTCCATTGTCTCATCAGCAAAATGTTCAAGCCACTTATGCAGCCACTGGTTTTTTATGGGGACAATCAGTCAGCTATTGCGTTGACATACAATGAAGTTATCACACATGTACCAAGCATATTGA
>JBBPLQ010000967.1:0-11943 GCA_038089855.1 Royoungia palumana
TATAGGTCCAATATTGATCAGTAGATGAGTCATGCTAAATGACATATGTGTGATTCACTAGTAACTACTATGTGTGACTTATGTGTGTGACTGACAAGTGTTACAAATGCTTCAAAGCCCCTATCATTGACACCTATGTTTATTCCATTTCCTGCATCACATGACTCTAAGTCACATGATATACCATTCCCAAAACTACACAAAACCCCTATACCATACACCATTCCTTTACATGCCTCGCTCATCCCATTTCCCAAAGGCTAGACCTTTGCCTCACAACAAAACCTATGCTCGGTATTCATTCCTATTGGCTGCCACACTTGCATAGCCAAGCACAGCCCACAGAACATTCTATGACATTCTAACCAATAGCTTTTCTCTGTCTTATATCTATGACATCATCGCTTACTGATGCTGTGCATTGTACCACTTTCATTAACCAATCACATTCCTTCATTAGATAGAATATTCCAGAACATTACAAATAGATACAAACACATGTAGTAGTATATATACCATGCAACCAACACCAAAGAACTCCAGTAAAGTTCTTCTGGTCTTTTGCCTACAAACCAGTTGGGACAACCTCTAAAAACTCTACCACATTTCCACTACACAAGTCTCATCCTTTCTAGGCTTGTTTCAACAAGTGAGTCACGCCTAATAGAAAGTAAGTCACACCTAATGAATGAAGGATAGCCAATATAAAAATGAATATAATAATATCAGTGGTATCAGGATAAGAATATTTCAATAAAAAATACCACTTGATATTCGACAGGAGCGGGGGAAAGGGGAAGGGACCCACATGTGTGTGGTCATGTGGAAGTGGATAGAGTGCCAACTGGGCACAGGCCACAAGGCCAGCATGTGCATGGGCTGTCAAGTGGCCTGGCAGTGTTGTGAGTGGCATGGGGAGGTACCAGTGTGGAAGCAGAGGCAGCAGAAGTCGGTGGTGGTAGTGAAAGATGAGAAGTCCGGAAATGAGGGCAAGGACAAGTTGGAGCGGCTGAAGAAGAAGGCCAGAACTGAGGAGAGGTTGGAGGGAAGTGGAGTGGGGGTTGGTGGAGGGTTGGAGGCTGTCAAGGCACTTGAGAAGGCTGCAAGGGCGATGCACCAAGTTTCAATCACCCTTAGCTCCAACTCATTGCAGATAGCGCAGGTCATGACAGTGGTGCTACAGCTGGTGCAGCTGGAGGTGCAGGCTCGGGGCAGTGCAGAGGCAGAGGTGGAGTTGGAGTGGGAGGAATCATTGACGGACAATTCAGACATCGATGCAACCATTGATGAGCAAGAATTGACGGAGTTGGAGGAGAAAGCAGTGGAAGTGTCAGAGAGGGACACGGAGGATGACACAGAGATGGAAGGATCAGAGGAACAAGTAGTAGAGGTAGTAGAATAGAAAAGAATGTTTGTCTTTGTGATAAAATTTTCTTTTCCTTTTCCCTTAAGTGTAATGAGGACCAGGTTTCAACGGATATTGGAGGTGGAAGTCAGAGACAAGCTTGGAAGCATGGCCAAGTTCAGTAGCCAGCAGCCAAGAGGTCTCTTCATCTGTACCTTTGTATCCTAACCATCGGACCAAGTATAGGAGTTGACAACTCCATTGTTGGTGGTTGATCTTTGAGTCAAGGATCTCAACGATTTCATGCTCAGGTTCACCATCAACTTTGATCAGAGGTGGCAGAGGTTGTTCACAGTTCAGAATTGTGTTTGGAACAGAAGATTCCAATTGGGAGACATGGAAGATGGGGTGGACAGATTTCATGTTGTTGGGGAGTCGGAGTGTGAAAGAGTGGGTACCTGCCTGAGAGATAATTTCATATGGTCCAAGGTTTTTCTTGGAGAGCTTTTTGGAGGGTTGGATGGAGTGGAAATACTTAGCCTTCATGAATACTTGACCACCAATCTTGAAGTCCAGTGTCAGAGTTCGCTTGGCATCTACAGGGCCTTGGTATTGTTCTTGGGCATGGGCCATTTCTTCATGGAGGAATTGGTGAAGCGACTCGAGATCTATGGAGTAGTCACAAGTGCATGTGGAGGTGAGATCTCTCTTGGAGTGTATGGAGATGTTGGGATGATAGCCCTTGTTAGTGAAGAATAGAGACACACTGGTTGTAGCATTCAGAGCATTGTTGTACACAAACTCCACAAAGGGCAGGAGCTCAGACCAATTGTCCTGTTGATAGTTGCAGTAGATCTGGAGGTACTGTTCTAGAGTTTGATTCATCTGCTCCATTTGTCTGTCACCTTTGGAGTGATAACTGGAGGTAAAGTGGAGGTGAATATTGAGGGCTTTTCTGAGAGAGCAGAGGAAGTGTGAGACAAACTTGACACCTCTATTGGAAGTGATGTGAGAAGGGACTCCATGCTTGGAGAAGACATGGAGAAGGAACAACTTAGCTAGCTCCAAAGATGTAATCTTGTTGTTGGTGGGGATAAAGATGTATTGTTTTGATAGTCAGTCTATGACGATGAGGATTGCGGTGTAGTTGGAGGATGGAGGAAGCTGTTCGATGAAATCCATAGAGATGGAGTTCCATGGTCTCTTGGGGATTGGAAGTTGTTTGAGGAGTCTGTATGGCTTGTGCCTAGGAACCTTTGTGTGTGAGCACATGGTGTAGGAGGAGATGTACTCTTTTACAAATGTTTGGACTCCGGGCCAGGTGTATTCATGATGAATGAGTTCTAGGGTGTGATTTTGTCCAAAGTGTCCAGATAGCAGGTGATCGTGTTTATAGCAGAGCACTTGGAGGCAGAGGTCATTGGTATCAGGGACATAGATGCAATCATCTAATTGGAGGAAGCCATCAGAGTCGACAGACCAGTGAGAGTCGGAGGGTTCAGAGTTGAACATGTGTGTGGAGGCGATAGGATTGGAGGGGAGTGCAGAAACGATATCATTGTGAAGGGATTCCACATCAAACATAGTGCTTGTGGGGAGGATAGGGTCAGCGAGACAGGTAGCTCGTAGGGAGGACGTGAGCTGTTCCTGGGTGAAGACTGATCGGAGGTTGTGTGGATTGATGTGAGGGTAGTCCCTATCCCCCTCTTTGGGATAGATGTCCCATTGTCGAGTTAGGGCATTGGGCTTTCCACCAAGGCATCCGGGACAGAATCAGAGGACAAGATTGAACTGGCAGAGGAATTCCAACCAGCAGGCTTGCCAATGAGAAAGGAGGTGAGTGGAAGTAAAATACTCCAGGTTCTTGTGATCTGTGATGATGTCAATCGGAGTTGCAGAGCCCTCAAGGTAATGCTGCCAAGTCTGGAAGGACTTGTGGACAGCAAGGAGTTCCTTATCATGGGTATTGTAGTTGAGCTCATGAGAGTGGAGGGTTCAGGAGTAGAAAGTGATGGGGAGGACCTTTCCATCAGAGCACCAGATGGAGAGAATTCAGGCCATGGCATAGAGTCAGGATTGGAGCAGAGATGAAAGCATCCTTGAGGTGCTGGAAGGTGGAGCGACAGTCTTTGGAGAAGTTCCATGGAGCACCCTTGTGGGTGAGGCAGGTAAGTGGAACAATGATATTGGAGTAATTATGGATAAAACAATGGTAGAAGTTGGCAAAGCCAAGGAACAACTGAATGTCCTTGACTTTACAGGGCTCGGGCCATTCCTGGATAGCTTTAACTTTTTCCTCAGACATGGTAAGTCTGGTGGGAGAAAGGTAATAGCCAAGGTATTTCGTAGAGTCAGTGTGAAACTCACATTTCTCAGGCTTTTCATATAAACCATTTTTCCAGAGTCATCAGAGAACCTCATGGATGTGCTCTTGGTGCACAGACATATCTTCAGAGTAGATAAGGATGTTGTCTAACTAGATGATGATGCAGACATTGAGGAGATCAGCAAAGATGGTATTTATGAACCGCTGGAACCTGTGGGGGTGTTCATGAGACCAAACAGCATGACAAGCCATTTGTAGGAGCCATAGCAGGTGCAGAAGGATGTTTTCCATTCATTGTCCTCCATGATGCAGACCAGATGGTACACATGTCGGAGGTCAATCTTGATATATATTTTGGTGCAGCTAGGGGCATCCAGGAGGTTGTTGATGTGGGGGAGTAGATTGCAGTCTTTCTTTGTGATTTTGTTAAGGCCTTGAAAATTGATGCAAAGGCAGAGTGAGCTGTATTTTTTGCGGACAAAGAGTACCAGAGCAGCATGAGCAGAAGAGGAGGGATGGATAAATCCATAGGAGAGATGCTCATCAAGGAACACATGGAGAGACTCAAGCGCAGAGGTGGAGAGGGAATAGGTAGTGCCCAAGGGAGGAGAGGCTCCTTCTTCCAAGTCAATTTTTAGATCATGTTCATGGTGTGGAGCAAGCTTAGATGCCTTGCTCTTACTAAACACATTCATGAAGTTGTGATATTCCAGGGGAACTCCAGAGAGGTTGATTTGTTCAGGGGCATTGGAAGAGGTAGAAGTGGAGTGGAGATCGCTCTCCAAGGGGCAGAGTTGCAGGCTGAACTGCACAGAACCTTCAAGGCAACATGCCAGAGCAAAATTGGGAGCACTGATAATTGCAATAGGTGGAGCCTTGCGGTTGGAGAAATGCAGTGAATTGGATTGTGTGGGATCAACCAGAGGAGGTGAGTCCTGGGTCTGCGGAGATGAGCTCAGAGGGGCTGGCACAGGGTGCTCAGGTCAGTAGAATGTGACACTGCTCGAAACCCAATCAATCAACAGATTGTAGTGGGTGAGCCAGTTATGTCCTGGAACAAGTGAGCAAGAACCATCCAGTGGAGTGACATAAAACGACATTGGAGTGATATCACCAGTCAGGAATTGGATGGAGAGGTCAAGGGTGTCATGATCCATTCCATCAACCAACTCCTTAACTCCAATGTCCTACTCCAATGCCCATCACTCCACTACTCTGTCACACCCGTCACACTCCGATGCTCTGATGCTCCGTCACTTTCCATCACTCTGTCCTCCACATCTCCATTATAGTTTACATTCCATTTCATTCTCATCATGTAAAACCACCATCCCTAGTTACCTCCAATCCTGTATGTACATTCTCCATCTCCATTCTCCATTTTATGTACCTTGTATATTCTCCATTGACCCTTGTCTATTCTCTGCCTCTGACCCTTACTCTGACCCTTCTGACTCCAACCCCGACCCTTCTGACCTCAGACCTATTTCACATAGTTGTGTCCTCCAACCTCCGTATATAAGTCCAAGCTTTGTTGTAGATACATTAGTTTGAATATTGACTAAGACTTCCCCAGCACTCCTCTCTTGTCTCGTTCTACTCCAAGTTCACCCCTTCAACCCACTCCATCCTCTTTGTCCTCCAAAATCCAGGACCACCGATAAGGACAGTAAGGGCGCAGCACTCTGCTCCAAGTTGCTGAAGCTGAAGTCCTGAACCCCTCACACAACTGCAGAGTCAGATCCAGAGTTGACCAGAGTTGTCGCTGGAATTCCGACATAGCCTTAACAAAGGGCTTGAGTGATAGTCAAGTTTGATGTTCCATCGAAGAGTCAGAGAAGGATTGGGGAAATGGAGTACATTGAAATATTATTTTCATTCACAAAAGTGGTATCTATAAAACAATCGGAGGAGCTGGAGTCAATCAATGCAGAAAAAGAAGGTGTATCATAAGAGACTAGGGAGATGGACAGCATAAGGGATTTCAGATCTAAGAGAATGGACACATTGAGTCGGAGCTCCCTGAGTGCACAGGCAGAGTCAATGCAACCTTCAGTCCATGCAGAGTCTAAGAGGTTGCAAACTATTTTTTGTCTCCAAGAAGACCTCCAGTTTAGATTCCAGAGCAATAGTTTTAGTCACACAGGCTTTGGAGGCACAGAAGGTAGATTTTGGGCAATTTTTGGCTATATGGTTGGCTTGACCACAGAACATGCAAAGCTTATTGTCAAAGTGATACTTGCACTTGGTGGCAGTGAGTTTGCCATCCTTTCTGAGCTTCAGAGTGAGGTCTGCAGACTTACTGTAGGTGTAGAGGAGAGATTGGTGGCTTTGCCCTTGGAATCTTTCGAATCCTTAGAGCTGCCAGAGTGATTGCCAGAGTGGTTTGCGGGGTAGGATGCAGATGCAGAGTGTTTGTCGGATGTGGACTTGGACAAGGATGGGTTGGTGGAAGGCTTCACTTGTCAGGACATCTCTGACTTGAGTTCCCAGTAGTGCACATTGATGGCCTGAGCGAGTTGTTGGAGTTCAATGAAGGTGGTGGGTTTCCCAACATGGGTGACCTTGTCTTTGATGTGGTCAGGGAGTCTGTTATAGAAATGGTGGCAGAAAGCTCCTTCTCTGTAACCTCAGACTTGTGACGTGATGTGGTTAAACTCAACAACATACTTGTTGATGCGCTGGCCATCTGTCCTTCATGCTGAGATAATCCAGCTGGTGTTCTATATCTCTGACTGGGTCATGCAGACCAAAATTGGTCTGGAGCTCTAGGATGAACTCCTTGTAATCATCCATCCAGATTGGACAGAGTGTGGGATCTTCCATTTGGAGGAGGTTCGGTTTGAACCATTCCAGGGCCATACCTTTGAGGTAGGACTGTGTGAAGATGACTTTGGCATGGTCCATGACAAAGGCCTTAGGACGATCTTGGAAGTTAAGTTCACACTAGACCAAGAATATGCAGAGTTTGCAGGGATCTGTCCCGTCAAACTGATCCAGTTCTCAGACCTTGGTGCGTGGTGAGGATTCAGAGGTCGGATGACAAGAGGAGGAATGAGCAAGCCAGCTGGGCAATGTATCACAGAGAATCTGCTTGTTCTCAGAGTTGGAGGAAAAAGGATCAGAGTTGTTAGGGGTATGGGGTTCATTGTTGGACAGGTCATTTCCAAAGAAGCCCAAGCTGTTATCAGGGTCATCTCTGGGGTTGCCATCATGTCATAGAGGAAACAGAACTTGGGGGTCATCGAATGGAGTTTGGAATGAGGAGTGATGGGACGACCTGTGGTCTTCTTCTTCAAATTCCTCGATGTGTGCCCCCAGAGTTGGGGACAGAGGCAGGAGTTGGGAAGTGGACACAGACGGAGCAGGAGTGCGTCATGCAGAGAAGCTGTGGAATTGGCTGATGAGGTCAAGCATATGTTGGCTGCTTCCGTAAGTGGACAGAGGGTTGAAGCAGGGAGATGGAGGCAGATTCCTGGCGCCAATAGTGTGGGTGTGGGATCTGATAACGTGAGTAGCCATAGTTAAGACGTCAGACAAGGTAGAGTTTGAATATACTATTAAGACTGGGTCAACTCTGGTGAACTCTGGTAAACTCTGGAGTTATGCATGTGGGTAGGACCTTGGCTTCAGCGACTCAGAGTAGAGTGCTGCACCCTTGCCTGAGTCTTGGAGGTGGTCTGGATTTCAGAGAAGCAGAGGTCTAGACTTAAACATTGACTAGCAACAATGTGGAGTCAGAGTAGACGAGTGAGGCTTGAGTCAGAGGTCAGAGGAGGAGTTGAATCTAAGATAATATTTGAACTGAGGAAGTATGATGAGTACATGCAGGTTTATATATGAAGTTGGGCTTGGAGTCTACAGGACAAGAATGGAGGTGATTGTAACAAAAATGGGACAGTAAGGTTTGGAAGGGTCAACAGAGATGGAGAGTGGACCTAAGTAACGAAGCAGCAGAATGAAGGGCTGCGCTCTCAAGCGAGCCAAAGGGACAAAGGTAACTAGGGTCTAAATCAAATACAGGGAGAGATGTATATAGGAACGGAGAATGGAGAAGTGGAATACAAGTCTAAGAGTCAGGATTGTTGTCATATCCCAATCCGCAAGTCCGTCCTCTGATGCTACTCCGGATCTAACTCCGTGGGTTTCGTTCGATATCTCGTTAAGTATGCATCTCCGATATTCGGACTTGTACTCTGCTTCTTCATTCCCCGTTCCTATATACGTTTCACCCTGTATTTGATTTAGACCCTAGTTACCTTCGCCCCTGCAACTCACTTGAGTGTGCAGCCCTTCATTTTGCCACTCCACTACTTAGGTCCATTCTCCGTCTCCGTTGACCCTTCCGAACCTTACCATCCCATCTGTGTTACAACCTCCTCCGTTCTTGTCCTATAGACTCCAAGTCCTACTCCGTATATAAACCTGCATGTATTCGTCGTAACTCCTCAGTTTGAATATCAACTTAGATTCAACTCCTCCTCTGACCTCTGACTTGAGCTTCGCTCATCCACTCCGACTCAACTTTGTTGCCAGCCAATGTCTAAGTCCGAACCTCTGTTCCTCCAAAATCCAGACCACCTCTGAGACCCAGGCAAGGGCGCAGCGCTCCGCTCTGAGTCGCTGAAGCCAAGCTCCTACCCACGCGCATAACTCCGGAGTCACCAGAGTTGACCAGAGTTGACCCGGTCTTAACAATTGTGTACTTAGCAAAATGTTGAATGAAACCCACGGAGTTAGGTCTGGAGTTACATCAGAGGTTGGACTTGTGGATCAGGATATGACACTTATCTATGACATCATAAATGCTTACTGATGCTGTGCATCATTCCACTTTCATTAGTCAATCACATTTGTTCATTTATAGAATTCTCTAGAACATTACAAATAGCTATAAACATCATGTACTAGTATATCAACCCAATGTCAACACCAGAGAACTCCAGTAAAGTTCTTCTGGTCTTCCCTTTTCATTGACTCAAGAACTCCACAACACTCCAACTCTTTGCTTAACAGCTCTTGTCATTTAGAGTTGTTTCATAAGAACTTTACTATATCTTCTACCTCTACCGTTGCAGTTGCAGATCTAGAAGCAGGTCATATTCAACACTGTCACTGAAACACCCACAAGTGCATTGTCTTGAGTTGGTCATGAGGTCTGGAAGGTCTAAACTTCATGTGTACCAGTGAACCATAAATCCTCATCAAATGCTCACACCCACTTTTGTGAAGTAGTAGCTCCTCAGTTGCCATGTGCTAGCAGCGAGGAAGTACAGTGTCTGAGAGATAACGTAAGGGATCAGAGGTATCTGATAGAAGAACCACTTGACACAGCAGCCCTCTCTTGTCTCATCTATGATAACTTCTTACCCTGGGGTCACTTTTCTCATGCCACAGAAGACCAGGTCCTATGAGGCATGTTAGCTCACCAATCTCTATGATGCATCCCCCTTCACATCACTTCAGAAGGACTCGTCAACCAATTGGTCCTATTCTGGCAAGAAGAATCACCTGGTACAAGGGACAGGTTGCCCTCATTGACCAGAGTAATAGTAAAAGAGGAAGAAGTGGAAATCCCATTAAGCCCACTTATACCGCTTTTGTCAACAGGAGAACTAGAGCCAGTGATAAAGAGATCACTGAGCCCAATTATAGTACCACTTTGCGTTCCAAAAAGGGAAAGAACAGAGTCCATAGATCCAAACAACTAACAGTTTAATTGATGGCGACTGAAACCAATGTAGGTTGTTTTCTTCTGGAAATAAGGCCAATGCCTGTATTACCAAAGATCCATCAGTGTTCCAGACATGTGTTCGTCCATTTGTGATTGAGCATTTATATCCCTTCATCGTAAGAGAGGGGATAGATAACAGTCTGTAGGAAGCATGAGGGGCATACCAGACGTCTTGTAAGATCGTCTGTGGTAGGTCATCGGGTGATAATATCACTTTTCCTGGACCGTACATAGATATGGTTGATCCAGAAGCAACTGTTGCTGTTTGTTGCTGATGTCCAAGATGGATGAAATCAGACATATACTGTACATATGGGGAAATGTGATCAGTGCATCCACTGTCCATCATCCAATGATTTGGTTTACCCTCAGCATTTCTGACAGTATAACAGCCAAAAATTCATTTATTATAATTGGAGGATAAGGGGATCTCTTGCTCATCTACACAAGGTGGTCCAGAGAAGATAGCTCCAGACATGGTATATATGGGTATAGGATCATCTGGATCCGTTGCTAACGCTTTGCTCACAGAGTATCTCATCTGTGGTGAAGGTGGTAAACCTTCTAGGAGTTCTCTGGCAGATGTGCCAGGTAGCGTCTGTCCTATGGGTAATCCTCCAAGTACAAACATTTTTCCTTTCTCCTTTTTCTTCTTCTTCTTGTTGCGACCAGTAATGGTGTCTGCAGTTTCTGGTACTGGTGTTTCAGAGACTGTGCCCTCGAAAGTACTGAGATGAGATTGTTGGAAAGGAGAACAACTGCATGTCGCTATCTCCTCATCCTGGTTCTGCAACGTCAGAAGGAAAATCCTGACCGGTGTCCATCTCCATATACGAAGGTTCATTGAAGTCATCATGTTGAGGCTCAACTTCTTCTATTCTTGCTGATAGGGGTATTGACCCTATCGCAGTATTGGCAATTGCATTTGCCGTTTTCTTCTGTTTCCTTCATTCATAGTATTCACTGGCATTATTTCCTCCTTGTCCTCTATAGGGTTTTCCTCGTCCTCTGCGGTTGGTACCACAGGATGGACCACTCATTTGTTGTTGCAGTGGTTGTTGTTGTTGAGGTCTCCAGGTATTTGTCCTGGGAAGACCATTCCGTATTACAGCAGTCTGATTAATTGAAGGTTGGGAGGAGGTGGATGCAACAGCAGATATGCAGTGATGAAGTGGTCTGGAGTGGTGTTTAGAGTAGGTATTCCTTAGATCAATCTCTCCGAGGATGGTAGATTCAATGTCGTAGATGTCAATATCATCAGAGGCGGTTTGGATGAGTGTCAAGCATATGTTGCTCATGGAATCAGGGATAGCATGAAGGAGTAGTAACGCCTTCATTTCTCTGTTGAGGTTTCCCCCACAGGCATCCATTTCTTGAAACATGGACTGGATTTTCTGGAGGTCTTCCTCCACTTTGTGCTCCCTGATTCTGTGGTTCATCAGTTTTGAGAAACTGAGGTACCTTCCTGCGAGTCCTCTGGCACCATATCTTTCTTGTAGATGGTACCAGTATCTATAAGTCTTGGATTCAAGGAGTTTGTGAGCGACGACTGTAGTGGTGGCTCGAATCTCATCTTCCCAATCTTTTGGTGCTTCTTTTGCTAAGGAATAATGAGAGGTTGAACAAAGAATGGCTAGGACCTTGTTATCAGCTTCCTTCCAATCTTGTATATCAGCATGAGTAGTAGCAATTAGGGAGTAATGTGCCGATTTCAACCAATCTGCTTGGTTGACCGTAAGGAGAAGGTGTTTGATCATCATAGACTATTCAGCATAATTTTCTTTGCTAGTAAGGAGAACGAAATCCTTCATCTGATAGGATTCGATCTTGTAGGAGTCGGCTTTTGGGAATTGAAGAGTTTGCTGAGATGGTTGTTGAGTCATGGCTGTAATCGATTCAAATTAGTAATGAGGAAAAATCGATGAAGAAACCCCCTTTTAATGCATCAATGCCTCGATTCCCAATGTTAATGTACAAGATCTTTATTACATCCTACGCTTTTTAGACAGAATATTTTTGGTCTTTTCCTCCGATACCTCCACAGCTCTCCTTTTAGGAGGAGGATAGGTTAGATGTTATGCTTCTTCATACATCTTTCCTTCCTTCATATATCTCTGAACTTCGACATGTTTTGAGTTCAGGGGATCATCTTTCCATTCTCGTCTGAGAAGGCTATTGATCCGTGAGTGATACCATTGTTGAAATGATGCAGGAGGTTCATAACCGAGTGTTGCATAGTAGGAGGGGTATGTACCGAAGAGGATGTTATTGTTGCATACCAAATCGAGAAGCAGTGCATTGATATCGTTTTCCTCATTTAGAGGAGGGAAATTATCTCTTCTGAGGACTTCGAAACTGGCGTCGTGGCAGTAACATTGTAGGGTCTCATTGTAAGATGGAGAAGGAAAAGCCCAGCCCATTCCTTTGTATATGGAGCTAAGGGGTTCATTAGAAAACATGAACCCGGTGGCTGACGAGGATCCCATAGGGGTATTGGTCTCTGCTGTCGTAAGACGAACAGGAATTGAGATACGACTT
>JBBPLQ010000968.1:0-11930 GCA_038089855.1 Royoungia palumana
CCCTCCCTAATCACCTTCTTGATAACCCCTTCTCCTCCTCTCCCCTCTTTGATCACCCCCTCCTCCCTAATCACCCCCCTCCCCCTCCCCCTCCTCCCTAATCACCCCCTTCCTCCTCCCCCTCCTTCCTGATCACTCTCCTTCTCCCCCTCCTCCCTGATCACCCCCCTCCTTGGTTATTCTAGAATATTCTAGAGATCCTAGAGACTTGTTGAGTCTATGGCTCTGTCAAACTGTCACTCTAGAGTATATTGGAGATCCTAGAGGCTCCTGTGCACTCTGTGGCTCTGTGATATTGTCACTCTGTAGTCCACTTGGGGCTCTGTCAACCTAGGAGTACTCTAGAGACAATTGGAAAAATCTGTAAGTCTGTGAGGTGAGAGCTAGTTTGCTGATGTGTGTGTTCTTGACTGGTCCGGTTATTGGTCAGATCAGGTGTTCTACCGAGTTGGCATGAAGTTCACCTACACACTGGATTTGAACGTATCTTCATATCTCCCTCCCCTCCTCATTTCCCCATCCTCTATCGCAAGCTTTCCATGCCTCCCATTTATTGCACTGCTGCTGCGAATGCTCTGGTCTACGTGCATGCCAATATACCAAATTAACGAGTGCAACAGCCGGCATCAAGGCTATTATAATTATGTTAATCCTTGGCATTACTTTGACTTGTGAGTCTTTTTGCTCCATATGGATCAAACCATTGATGCTCTTCAGCCTCAGTCACTATGCCAGGCTCTATAATGAAAAGTGCAATGGGCTCAAGGAACAGCAACATCACCTTCATGTTGGTCTCGATAAACTGAATCACACAATGATGCAGGTAGAGGAACTTTGCAAGAGCCTTGTCACAAAGCGTTCCCAACTTCAAGCAAAAGATGCAGAGGCCGATGAATGCTCAAGGACATGGTTATGGACCAGCAGGCAGTGTCCAAGCCACTTTAGTGGAGCAGGACAAGCACATCGTGCTATCATCATGGCTGACCTTGCAGACATTGAGCCTCTGTGCTGATTCGAATCTGTGTGGCGTATCTCGCATCAACGCCAATGTGCATGGCAGAAACCCTGCACAATGCCCCCCATTCGTGTGTCAAAACGGCCACCATGCATAAGCCAGCAGGTTGACCCACATGATTCCCATCTGGGTGTGTTAAAATGGTCGCTGTGCATTGCAGGTCGAACTCATACTTCCTACCCCCCACCTGTCATTCCTCTTGAACCCATTGAAACGCTTCCACTTTGCCTGTTGTTACCTACTCTATTCAGCAGCCCCTCTCCTCTTCTCACTTGTCAATAGGCACCATGCGCAGTCAGGTCGCTACCAGCAATTCGTCTCCCTCCAGGCCAACTCACAACTCATTCCATCTGCGTGTGTCATCCTCCACACAGTACTATTGCTATGAATTTGTGAGTACCCATCCTCCCACTTGTCTCTAACTCATTGTACTTTTGCAGCTGCTCAAAATCTTGTTTTCCAATTGCGCATGGATCGTCGGGTCATTGTCTTCAAGATTATCCATGTTTCGGAATTCATGAACCACATCCTACTGTTACTATTGCTATGAAGATGTAAGTACCTTTTTCCTACTCACCCCCAACTAATTTTTGCTTGACAGTTCACTGTGCAACATCAGGCTGTCCCACGATACCTGACATACTTGGGTGTGAGTCACATTCCTGCTGGGAACTCCCTCCTCCAAGTCATTCTATCCTACTCGTTCTCTGGGTAGGCAATGCAGAGCAGCTCGGCGAATACTACTTTATCTCACCACATTGGGCATCGCTACATACTCATATTTCGGTAGTGTATGCAGTACTAGTACTATATTACTCAATCAATAATTACAGTTTACAATGTACCGTGGTAAATGTAAACAATTATGCTGCTCAAAGTTGTGGCGACTAAACAAGACTTTCAAGTATTCCATCCCTTTCGTTCTAGATCAGCCAATCAGCACTCAAGATTCCTGCAAAAGTCGTCAAAACATTATGTTTTCAGGGTACTGGACAGATAAATCATGCTAGTATAATCATTGGGCTGATGTGCGACCAGAGTCTCGGTTTTATTTATTTGTTTAGCGGCATTCCTCCTGGGCCCTGAAGTTGCTTGGGGACCTCTCAACTACCTGTTGTTGCCTTTCTCACCTGCCCTTTGATGCCAAAGGCTCACCGGTCCTCCAAAGCAAGTCATCCTGGAACCACAACAGCCCAGGCAGCACATCCAGTTCGTGTGACAGCTGGTCAGGGAGGTCACATTGCCCAGCTGAAGAAAGCAGCCCTTGCCATTGAACAGCCACCTGTTGAACCCTCTGACCGTCTTCTCGGTGGCACACCAGTCAACTGGATGGCTCCTACCCTGCACCATCCTAGGAGGAGGGGGACTGTTGGAACACAAAAGGTATGTTCTCCAGTGCTATAGGTCACTTTGGCACAAACTGATGTTCAGCAGGATGTGGCTATCGAGGATATGAATACTTTCGAGACTCAACCACCAATCTTGCCATCTGGCCCACAAGGCCGATTTGGCTTGCAGCCCCAGCTCTCTTCAGCGCCTACCATGTTTGTTGGTACTCAGGCTCTAGTGGAGTATGAACGAGATTGTTTCGACAAAGCGGTTCATGACCTACTAGTTGTCATTTCCTAGCTTACTGCATGAATTTACAGCTCCATCGAAAGGCGACTTCATTCTTACAGTCGACCAGTCCATTGTCACAAATCGACTCTGATGAGGAAGATGAGAATCAGATGAATCTTGATAAAGTTCAACATACTTCGAATGGGTGCAAACACAGCTCGGAGGATGAGAATTACAATAATGATATGGACACCTCTGGTAGAGATTTACATAACTCCAGTGGGGAACAAGGCATGTAGCTGGTCTCAATTTGTTTTCATTTTCTGATGTTAATGCTAATATTTACTAGGGCCAGCTGAGAATCATGTTTGTGACAAAGATGATCACGATACCTTCTCTGACAGAGAGGGCGAAAGTGCTCACCAAGCTACCAATGATGAGCATCGGAACCAATCGCCCCACCATGATCTTGCCCCCTCACAAACACATGGACCCAATGTCCAGCAGGTTCATACTCAGCCATCCAACCCGTCCTGTCAGAGACCTGCCCAGCCGTGCACCGCTGTTACTCAACAACACCAACAACCTGCCCTCCCCCCAACATCCGCCCCATGTTCCAATTCTGCAAGGAATGACTGGAACAATGGAGACAGACCCCAAATCACTGTGTGTCATGGTGATGAACATGTGAGTAACTATTTCCATGAGTACTCAATCTAATGCTATTTAAAGTGAATGTCGATTATGACATACTGGATCGCCATCACCTCACAAACCACCGTTGCAAATCCCCTGATTCCAGTTATCTCACTAGCATTCAAGAAGATGTCCACCATGGAGACAGTCATGGCTTGAAGTGACATCAAGCTGGTAGTGGCCCTGCAAAGGCGGTAAGCAAAGAACAAGGAGGTCGTGAAACTACTGTCATCGAGAGAGGCTGTGATATCAATGTCCCTAGAAGGGAACACTTACCGCTATCGCTCGACAAGAGCACGAGGTCGCTGTCCACCCAGTGGAACCAGGAGCTCCCATTGTCAGACGCAACTGTGCAGCTGCCCCTCCCTCGAAAGATAGAAGGGACACGGCTGTTGCCACTGGTGCGGGGAATGATGAGGGTTCAGTGACTGTTGTCTTGGAGGAAGTGCAGGCCCGTCGCGGCAAATACTCAAAGAATCCAAAGGCCAACATTGTGACCAAGCCGAATCAAATTGGCTTCTATCCTCCGCTCTGGATGCGGCTTCTGGAGACTGCTAAAGCAGAAATGCATCATTCTCTGTTCCTTAATCATCCCTTCTTACATGACAAACAATCTGCGATGGATGGCAAGTGTCTTAAAGTTTTGCTAGGAGTCCTTGCACATTATGATAGAAATGACATGGAAGTCGAACAAGGTAGCTAGTTGCTAACCATCAACCACTTACAAGTCTAATGGTGTATTTTAGGTTATCAGGACTACAAGCAAGACATGGCTGCTTTGGTAACGTCTTTTTTTCAAGTTATATGGCGAAAATTTAGCTAATGATGACTAGCTATTTGACGACATTGGTTCGTTTCGTAGTGTTGTGAAGAAGGCCGCCCAGGAAGCTGTTCCAATTGGATATGCACTTTATGCCCCAGACATGGTCACATCTCCAGCTGCCCGCCTGCAAGCTGTCAAAGACAAAGCTGCCAACTTGTTACACGATTCGGCGTATCTAAAGGGGATGTCTGATGCACACGTGAGTGATTCATGTAGCATCTAATTTGGTTTATGAACACATCTACAGGGCAGACCGACTCACTTTGGTCACCCCATCCTCAAGCATGTTTGTCATTCTATTTTTTATAATGATGCACCGAAGTCTCTTCGGGATTTTCCCGAGTTCCAGAGAGCGCTTCCCACAAAGGCTCTGACACTGGTGGTGGCAATAGTAAGTTGTTTGTCTCGCTTCATCTCATACTGACGAGATGCCCCACAATAGGTCCATAATGTATTGATCATGTATAGGACTCATGGCAAAGATACCAGTCCAAAGCTTAATGCCAGGGAGCTTGAAGTCTTGTACAACAAGTTCTTAACGAGCATCCTTGCACTCGTGAATCGCTGCTCCAAAGGTCAATGATTCACTGCAATGTTGGCAACTTGGGCTTCCGAGGGACTGTAAGTAACTATTAAGTGTTTCTATGGACCTTGTGCTAACTTGTGCTAGGGTTCATGTTTCATCTGGTATTGTAGATGATAACGACAAGTTTGGTATGGACCTATCTGACACTGAATCTGAGCTGGAGGATGAGCCATGATGCAATATTTACAAGTAGTTTGCTATAGAAATGATATTCGTGCTAATTGTGGATCGTTTTGCAACGGAATGACATTGTGCAATGGGTACTACAGGAATGCAGGGCTTGCAGGGCTCGCAGTGTGGACAAGGCTACAAAATGATAGACCCAACAGACCCAACATAGCATACAGGGCTGTACATATCTCACAGTGACTCAGAGTCTGCAGTGGGGACAAGCTCACTGATGAATACAGAACTACAGAGCTGATGGAACTACAGAGCCACACAGATTACTTAATCTGTGCAGTACCGTGCATGTGTACAGAGAGGCACAGGGTTATATAATTTGTGTGGAGCAGCACAGCTTACTTGGTCTGTGTGGCATTGTATGCCACTGCACTGCACTGCACAGAGGGTGACCTCTCTGTCACACTGTGACAAGTGTAATATGCTGTGCAGAGCTGCACAGCACTCCACAGTAAATTTAGGATTTGCTGATGCCTTGAACTTAGCCACCAACTCTCCAGTCAGCTGAGCATCCCTTGCGCCCCCACCCTACCATCCCCTACCACTGCTACCCCTACCAGGCAGCATTTCCCCTTTGCCATTACCACCCTCTCTTCAGTGACAAACCCTACCCCTGCCAACCCTGTCCACCCTACCATGGCAGCACCCCCCAAAGAGATCCGTATCGGTGTCCCAGACACCTTTGATAGGTCTTATGAACAAGCCATCCCCTGGCTCAACTCTGTTAATATCTACCTCTTGGTCAACACTGCAGTCTACTCTGACCCCAATGCAAAGGTCGCCTTTGTCCTCTCCTATATGACCAAAGGTCCCACTCTCATCTGGGCGGATACCTTCCGAGCCAAAAGCATCACTGCCAACTCCCTCGGATCCTGGACTGAATTTGAAGAAGCCTTCAAAAAATCCTTTGAATACCAGGACACTAAAGGAAATGCCATCCACTGGCTGGCATCAGAACATTGCACCAAGAGTTCCAACCTCCTGGCATATATCTCCGATTTCCAAAACCATGTAGCTCAGACGGGAATTGCCAATGACGACATCCTCATCTTGTACTTCTCCAGAGGAATCCCCACCTCCATCATGTGACATATCATGTCCATGGACACTGTCCCCTCCACTATCAAAGATTGGTATGACAAGAATATTCACTTTAAGACCCAATGGGAAAAGGCTGATGTTATCACCAAACATGGAAAAACCACCATCCAATATCATGCACCCACACACCAAGTCAAAACCAAAACTGCCAGGGACCCGGACGCCATGGACGTCAATGCCATCTCCATCCCAAAACTCACACCAGAGGAGTGGAAGAGATGCTTTGAAAAAGGGTTATGCCTCCACTGTAGGAAGAGTGGACATATGCAAAACAAATGCCCCACCTTCCCCTCCCAATCCAAGAAAGTTCGGAATGCCTTAACTGAACCCGAAATGGAAAAGTCAACCATGGGAATTTCAGAACTTCTGGAATTGAAAGAGTGCGAAAGTGATGATGAAGATGAACCTGCTCCTGTTAGAAAAGTCAAATGGGGTTTTTAGAAAGGAGGACTGAATCAACGCCCGTACCTCCTTTCCCACCTGGTTCAACCCATGTAATAGTAGCAGACAAGAAATCCAAGAGTCTTTTAATCCCTGTCTGACTATCCTGTGGAACCACCAAAGATGTTGAAACCTCGGCCCTTATCAATTCAGGAGTGCAAATCAATTGCATAGACTGGCATTTCACAAAGAGGCACCAACTCCCTCTCACCCCCCTTCCCCAACCAATACCGGTCTGGAACATTGACCAGACGAGAAATAAGAACGGTGACATACGTTACAAAACCACACTAAAGCTCTATCTAGGGATTACCCCACACCTCGTTGATTTCCACGTCATGCATTGTGGGACTGAAAATGTTATCCTCAGATGGCTATGGCTCTGATATAATAACCCCCTCATTGACTGGAAAAAGAAGGTGGTGACTCTCAAGGAAATCCCTGAACCCACCCTCCAATCCCACACCCCCAAGCAAAAAAGGGCAACCAAACTGATGGACCCCATCTATTACTCCATAGCAAAGAAAAGACTGAGACTGGATCACATTGGAATCAGGCACATTGAAGCTGACTCACATTGGGACTCTTGCCTGTTTGACTTCAATGAGTGGGATACTGGGGAGTGATTCCCCATCCTTGCCAATGCCCAAAACTGTCTGTTGAAAAGTGGACCCTACTTCGTTCCAAATGTACGGTCTGCCACCCCTGATTTCATTGCCTTGGCCAACAAGAAAGGGACCCACTCCACCGATCTGGCGGCAATCCAGGGACCTCAGGAAGTCGCCCTCCCCCCCACCTTTAAGGACTTCTCCTCAGTATTCGCCAAAGAATCCTGTGACCATGTACCACCCACTCGACCATACAACCATGAGATTCACCTCCAGGAAGACTTTGTCCCAAAGATTGCCAAAACCTACCCCCTCTCCCCAGAAGAACAGAAGGCCACTCAGGCATTCTTGGACAAACATCTAGCAAACGGAAAAATCTGTCCTTCCAACTCTCCCCAAGCCTCCCCATTCTTTTTTGTCAAAAAAAGGATGGTGGCCTCTGTCCTTGTCAGGACTACCAATATCTCAACAAACACACTGTCAGGGATGCATACCCACTTCCCTTGATCTCGGATCTAGTCAATCGACTTCATGGAGCATCCATCTTCACCAAGTTCGATGTCCAATGGGGGTATAATAACGTACGTATCAAGGAAGGGCACCAATGGAAAGCTGCCTTCATCACTGAGCAAGGTTTATTCGAGCCAACTGTTATGTTCTTCAGGCTCACCAACTCCCTGGCCACATTCCAACATTTCATGAATGACTCCTTCCGGGACATGATCGCAGAGGGATGGCTTGTAATCTACATGGACAATCTGCTCATCTTCTCCTCTGACCCTACCCTTCATGATGAATGCACCAAACGTGTTCTCCAATGGATGAAAGACTTGGACCTCCACCTCAAGCTTGAAAAATGTTCCTTCAATGTCAAGGAAGTAGAATACTTAGGGATGACTATGGATCCTACCAAACTGGCTGGAATCGCAGACTGGCCTACCTCCAAAAAGGTTAAGGATGTCCGGTCCTTCCTGGGATTTGCCAACTTCTACCGGAAGTTCATCCCTGACTTCTCCTTCCATGCATGCCCCCTCATTGACCTCACTAAAAAGAATGCTCCATGGCACTGGGACCAACCACAATCCACCGCTTTCGCAGACCTTCGAAAGGCGTTCCTCCAACAACCAGTCTTATACATGCCTGACCTTACCAAACCTTTTGCAATTGCCACCGATGCCTCGGCCTACACTTCAGGTGGCGTCCTCCTCCAAACTGACTCCAATGGGGAGTGGAAACCTTGTTCCTACCTCTCCAGCTCCTTTGGCCCTGCAGAACGTAACTACGACATCTACGATTGCGAATTATTGGCTGTCATCTGTGCACTGAAATGTTGGCACCACCTCCTCCATGGCCACCCCAACCCTGTCACAGTCTTTTCTGACCACAAAAATCTCACTTACTTTTGCCAACCCCAAAACCTCAATCACTGGCAAGCCCATTGGCTCCTTGATCTTGCTGATTTCGACCTGACTTTCTCCCATGTCCCTGGCAAATTCCTTGCCAGGCCAGATGCCCTCTCCCGACGTCCCGATCATCTTCCCCCCGACACCCGTGACAACACCTCTACTACCCTTCTCCCTGATGACCTGTTCATTCGTCTCATCTCCCACACTGTTGATGACTCCCTTCACCAGCTCATTGTCTGCTCCACCCCCTCAGATCCATTGGTCCTCAATAAACTTGACCACCTCCTGGGTGATCTCCTGGCTACTTTCACTTGCCATCTTGGTGATTGGCACTACAACGCAGGGATTCTCACCTACCAAGGCCATGTCTATGTTCCCAATCACGCCACCCTCCGCTGTGACATAGTTGCCACTTGTCATGACCACCCCATGGCCGGCCACCCTGGATTCCTTAAAACCCGTCAACTTGTTTCTGCCGACTACTGGTGGCTGGGGCTGGCCCACTTTGTCCATAAATATGTTGAAGGCTGTGCCCCCTGCCAACAGCTGAAGGTTAACACCTGTTACGACAACTCCGGCTAGGGACTGGCATTAATTCAGTGGCTCAGAGGTTCCAACATTCTAAGATAGGGGTTCCGAGGGTTCCGAAGATAGGGGCTTCCATTGAATGACAGAAGGTCAAGGTTTTGGAGGAGTCTGGGGTTCCGATGTTGTGAGATAGGGGTTCCAATGGTTCCGAAAATAGGGGCTCTTGCTGGAGGGCAGGAGTTGATGGTTCAAAGGTAGAATACCCTTGCTAGAGGGGCTTCAAGAGTTCAAGGGATCCCTAGTACATTGTAGGGGTTCGAAGGGTTCAAGAGAGGGCTCTCCAGAGAAGGGGGAGAGTTCAGAGGGCAACAGTGGTTGAGCACAGTAAATTGAGTAGAACTAAGCTAGGGAATACAGTCATGTATCCTACAGCTTATATAGGGTACAAGAGGGACTGAGTTGGGTCAGCAGAATGGAACGCTTTCTGATGGAAGAAGAAACGAAGGAGGACAGGGAAGGAGAGAATGGCCCCGAAGGGAACAGGATGGAGTCCCTAAGAATGACATAGAAGGAATGAGGGGACACCGTGACACAAGAAAGGCAAAGGGGAAGAGAGGGAACAACTGTGGGTGACCGAGATCCTTGGCTGTGGTGCAGTAGGTATACTGTGGATCCGGGACTACATGTTCCAACATTGGGTTTCCTAAAAAGGAAATCCTCGGAGGTGAAAAGTTTAAGAAGAGAGAATGGTAACTAAGAACTAGTTCTGTGCATGTATGAGGAACGAAAAAGAAGTTGTAACATTACCCCCCAACTAAGCCATGAAAGCCCCTTGAGTGTTAGATGAGGAGGTATTTAAAACTCATGGCAAGTATATCCCGGGGATCTGGTAATGTTTGCCCATGCCTTTGCATCATAGACATCATCGTCATAGGTGTAGTCATCAGTGTGGGTGGGGTATGCATCAGGAACGTGGCTGGGTCGTGCGGCAGATGTGGACGGAGGTGAAGGGATCTGATGGTGGTTAAGAACGGATTGTTGAGTAGCTGAGCTTCCGGAAGTACCGGAACTACTAGGGGATGAAGTGGGGGCTCAGGGGGGACCAGCTTTTCGTTTTCCCTTCTGGTCGTGTCGATGGGAATGGGGAGAGGTGGGCTGCGAGGAGTGCAACTTCCGAAAGGACTTTGGGTGATGGGGTAGAGGGGAAGAGCGAGGTGGGGCTGGGCAGGGGGTAACCGACGCCCTGACTCAAGAGGGACATCGGCATTGAGGGTGGCCAGGTGCGATGACTTGGCAGATTGGGCAGTGGTATTCCTTGCAGAAAATCCGCAGATGACCTAGTTTGTGACAGGTGAAACAGGTCCGATGGTAGAGGGGGTGCCCCAGGCGGAGGGTGAGCCCAACATTGGTGAGTTCGGCTTCGAGCACCGCAAGCTCTTCGTTGGAGTTCAGGGGCAAAGAGGAGGCAGAGGGTGTGGAGGAGGGAGGAGGGACTGGCTGAGGCTCTGGGGATTCTGGTTGTGGTGGGGGGCTTGGTGTTGGTGGTGGGTAGACCAGATCCATTACTGAGTATGGTCTCCCAGTAGTTTGCCAGGTCTGCTAGGAAATCCCCAAAGCGGGTTTGGGCTGACAGCATCAGGGTAGGGGCATAGAGCCATTGGATGATGTTCCCGATAAGATACTGGGTGTGCAGGCAGGTGATAGGGGGCGTAGCGGTCATTTCGTCGAGTACGTTTTCTAGTCACTGGATTTGGTGGATCAGTTGATAAAGGGAAGAGTAGGGGGAGCCGAGGTCCACATATCTTTCAATGAAGATCATCAGGGAAGAATCTGTGGCTAAATGGATGAGTTCTTCAGCACTTTCCCAATCAACATAAGGTTCTCCCGGGATGAGGTGCCGGGCATACTCAGGGCGGTCAGGTTTGTTTATGTCCTGAGGAGGGAGGAGATGAGAAGCAGGGATAGTATCCCAATCAACTTGAGCATTAATGGAGTGGACAGCATGGGCAAGAGCATCACAGCGATCAGGAGGATTAACAGGTACACCGTGTTACAGACGCTCCCAAACCCCTATCTATAACCCCTATATTCCCCTCATTATCTAATCAATCACATGACATCCCATTCCCTAAACTCCATGTTCAACAACCTTCATACATTGTTCCCCTACACTCATGCCTTGCTCCATTCCCAAAAGTCTAGAACCTTATGCCTCATGCCAAACCTATGCTTGGTTTCACCTCCTATTGGCTGCCACGCTTGCATAGCCAAGCACAGCCCTCATCTATGACATCATCCTTATCTTCCAATCATGAAAATACTTACGCACAGCCTTGATGGCACCATATGCACTAACCAATCACATACGCTTATATAATGGAACTTTCTAGAATAATACAAATAGATACAAACATCATATAGTAGTATATAAACCCAATGCAACATCGGAGAACTCCAGTAAAGTTCTCTCGATCTTCTCCCTCTTACAAGTCAGACTACCAACTTTCATCCCCACTTCCATTTTAACAGTCTCGACTTTTGAGGTTGTTTCACACCGTGAAGGGAGGTTGGTGGGCTCGGGGTTGATTGTGAGTCAGCCAGGAGTTGTTCATCGACGAAGGAGGAGAAAGAGGAGGGGTCTGAGATGGAGTCATGGGACATGTCGGGGGGGATGCCAGTAATGCGACGTATGGCGGTCGTGCTGGGGGAAATCCTGTGGAGTCATTTATATGTATTGAGGGCCTCCTGGGCATTTGTTATGTTGGACTTGGGTTCCCATGAGTCCTCTTCAACAGAGTACCCTTTCCATCAGATCAGGAACTTGTGGTTGTGTGGAGGTCCTCGGTGTCATAGGATTTTCTCAATTTTGTATTCTTCCTCCCTGTCTATAAGGTCTGGGGGGGGGGGGGGGGGTGGGGGAAGTTTTTTTTGTGTATTTGATTCTCCCTATATGGCGAAAGGAGTGCCGCATGGAAGACCGGAT